>LTAE01006945.1:0-15121 GCA_001647135.1 Pontederia paniculata
AATTTACGGGCAATTTACGGGTAATTTACGGGCATTTAGCGAGTATTTAGCGAGTAAAATTTTTACTCGCTAAGGTCGGGGAATTTCGTCCGGCAAAACGTTTCGACGCCCATTTACTCGCTAAATGCTCGGTAAAGTATTTAGTGAGTAATTAGCGAGTAATTAGCGGGTAATTCTTTACTCGCTAAAAGCATATATTATTGTAGTGAATGTGGAAGTTGGATTCATCACGAGTATCAATCGTCATTCACGCTGTCATCATCTATATAAACTCTAGTCATCATCTATATAAACTCTAGACCTGCAAGATTCAATACAGAGAAAATAATTCTCCCATGAGTTATGACGCTCATTCTGAAAGACATAAATTTATGGATATGACAATTCTTAATAGAATGAACAATAGCATATGAAAGGGCAATATAATAAGGAATCAATATAACATCTATCAGAAATATTATCTTGACACTATAAGATTAATCAATGAGAAAACTAATCAAAGATCTTTTATATCATCATATCTATATAATTGGCTCAAATAAATAAGAAATAATCATGGGTCGATGATAATCATTATCTCATATGTGATGAATCCAACTATAAGGAATACTTCCAAGCCAACAACAATGATCTTTACTTTTCATTGAGACAAATTGAGGACTGAGTTCAGTGCCACATATAATCCTCAATCATTCGTCATTCATTTTCTGTGCAATCCAATGCACCATCGATACTTTACTTTCTTACTTACATCATCTAGTTTTACTTTAATTTCATACCTTGCATATAAGATAATGCATGAGGAATAAGTTATGACAAATAGTCAAACATAAATTATTCTCATATCATCAATTTTTCATCATCATTGTCATATTTTACTTTCTTTGCATCAGGAGTTAACTAGGACTATATCATTAAAGGTAGTCAAATATCAATTATTCATCAGTCATCATTCATTATCTCTACTTTCTTTCATTCAACTATCATCTTTCATTCATCATCAGTCATTCTTCATGCATAATCATCTAATGCAATATGAACAAGAACAATGCAATATTTAGACCAAGTAGTTATCTTATTACGTTTGTCTTATCCCTTTAATGACTTTGAAGTGACTTAAGGATAGCTTTGGGTGAGTTTAAATGACTCGTGAGTCTTTGAAGGTCTCACCAATAGGCAAATGGGGTGCACATATCACGACCGTAAGGATGCTCAAGAAATTCTTTCGTTGTGGAACAGGGAGAAGGCCAACAAACAGGAATTAGATAGCAGTTGTTCTACCAGTCCCCATAATTAATAACACTATCATCCTCAAACATTCAATACATGACCACCTCATTATTAATTTAGTGATAAATGGTGGACGCTTATCTTGTCCACATATTAGTCCTTAATATTTAGAAAAGACCTACCATCATCTATCATCTGGAATTTCCAATAAATCAATAATAAAAATTATTCATAAACCTACAAGGCTCCATCACGTCTATGAAAGACTTCTTCATGGCCGTGACTTGGATGTTCACGAGCATGAATGAGCCAAGTTCACGACTATGATCGAGAGTGGTTTTCTTGCATCTCGACTTCACGGCATGTGACATGTTCCTTCATGGCCATGACTGTATATGCAATATCTTCTCCACATCTATATAGCCCATGACATGTTCTTTCACGGTTGTGACTGAATTCGGGATTTCTTCATTTCAACTTCACAGCTCATGAAGTTTTCTTTCACAGAAGTGACCGAGAGATCGATCTCCTCTTTTCAATTTCATGACCCATGAAGGTTACTACACGGGCGTGAACTCAACGTTCATAGGCATGTCATCTTTCTTCACGGTTGCGCCGGGTTTCACGGCTATAATTGAAGACACGACATCTCCTCTCCACAACTTCATGGCTCGTGACAATACATCCACGGGCGCGCGTGAACATCAATTTCGTGGGTGTAATGGTTTTCTTAGTGGCCGCGATCGAGGATGCAACATTTATGCGATGGCTTCACGGTCTTGAAATCTAGTTTCACGGTCGTGACCAAAGACGCGAGATGCCAGATTTCCTTTTTCCTTTTTTTGTTCTTTCTTTTATTTTCTTTTCCTTATGGTACAAAAAATCACATATAAATTTAACCCGAGAAATATTAGTATCAAGGAGACTTTGCAGGGATCAAAACTTCATAATTATGGGCATAAACTAGTTCTATCTAGGGAAAAAGCCTAGCATGAAATCATCTATCCAGAAAATATATTTTTGAGGGATCCTATTAAGAACATACATATTATTGTAGGGTTTTTCTCATTCATTCTTCGGGCTTTAACAATTCTTGATTTCTTCTCCTCGAGCTCCATGTTGTTGATCATCTTCATGTTCTCCTAATGGGGTTTGGCGTCAACTTAGATGAGAGAGAGAAGAGAGAGAAAAAAAACTAAAATGGGAGAGGATCAGCTTCTTACCTCTCAAGAAGAGGGAAGACGGAGAAAATTCTTGACGGCTAGGGCTTGAGAGAAATAATTTGTGAAGGCTTTTTCTCCATCTTAGAAGTCTATTTATAGGGGAGTTCTAAGACTTTTCCAAGTTTAAATTCTCAAACTATATACCTACATTTAATTTAAAATTCAATTAATAAAATATTATTATTTATTTAATTATGCTTTAAATAAATCCATGTTTGGCCTATGTGTGAACTAGGTGTTACAGTTAACTTCAAAGGTAGATTATATCTAACTAAAAATAAGTGTAGTTAAGGAGCCACCACTTGTCGTGGTCATTGATGAGCCCTCTAGCATCATAGAGCATTCATTCTACAGGTGTTGCTTCGTCCACGTTTTATCTAACCATCCTCCTGGTTGCTTCTCCTAGCGAACCTCCAAGGTTGATGATGCAAGTGTCCACTAATACGATGGAGATGACGTATTAAACTTCTACGCGATTTGGTAGGTTATGCGCGCAACCACACTCTACCACATGATAAAATGTCTTTTTGAAGATGCTAACAAGTCAAAGAAATGTGGGATAAAATAAAATTTTATCATAAAATACAAAAGTCTTATAACTCGTATCAATATATGGTGTCTTCAAACATATTAAGTAATGACACTCCATAAGATCTAAAGCAAAAGAGAAGTGAAATAAAACAAAATGGGAAAAATAATAATGATTTTGGGATCATCCGGATGCATGCGCAGTTCCACTAGACTGTGAGCTTTTCGTTGTGTCCCCTTGCATATGTTTGTCCCCTTCTTTCAAGCTTCTTATAGCATGTTCCCAAAGGTCCTCGCCTCCGTCGAAATGCTCCCGTTAGTTGTTGCTATTGATGTCGCGCCATCAATTCCATTGACCGTTAAGAGTCATTGTCTAACATGTATTAATTCCATGCCAACTCATGTAACTCCATCCGACTAGCATAAATTTCGCACGCCTCTCACATTATCCACTAGTGACCTCATCGGTCACCATTTAACATTTCCCCCTTGACTGTCGAGGTCACTTTATACTAACATTTTCATTGTTTGTGCAAAGTCTAATTGAAGTTTCTTTCATGAAGTTCACTATCCGTGAAAGTTTCATACTAATACAAATATTCTTGAGTCCCGTCAAGCCCACATGTTTGACAAAAATTCCTTTTGCAATTCCTTTGGTGAGAGAATCAACCAACATGTCATTCATAGGCACATATGTCACTATCACTTCATTCTTATCCACTATATCCCAAATATATTTATGCAAAGGCTAATAATTTGATGTATGATTATTGTGGCATTTCGGAAAGTTGAGTTACTATAAAAGAAATCAGGAAACAATTATGAAAGGTCAAGCCATAAGAGACTCGAATGATGAGGGTCAGGTCTTCATAAAGAAAATTGCTTCTTTGATGCCATGTCTATGTTGGCCAAGGCTATGGAGCGAAGACCTGTGGTTCTAGTTTGTTTGAGAAGCTTGGAAGACACACTCACATGTTCATTGGGGAGAGGGAGCTAGATAAAGCCGAACCATGGCTACGAACGAGGAATGGAAAGTTTACAGTCATTTGTTGCTTGGAAAGGCATAATGTTAATTATGCAACTCACCAAAAGACTCACCGAGCGAACTCTTGGTTGGATTCCATGATAAGGAGTGAGGACCAAGTTAAATGGGAAGGGTAGAGTCTCATAAGAGGAATTTATCAAAGCATTTGAAGAGAACTACTTCCCATAGAAGGGAAGGAAGCAAATAGAATTCTTAAAGTTTGAACAAGGAAGTTTGGTATTGGATGACTATACTCTTTGAGAAGTATAGTCCACCCAAAAAGATGGAAAGTTCAAAAAGTTCATCGAAGGACTAAACCCCAATTTGAAGTAAATGAATGTTGATGTGGCAATGTTAGTACCTCGGAGGAAGCTATAGAATGACCTCCATCATCGACAAAGCTTATGAAAATCAAAAGCGGGACATGAAGGGAAAAGAACCTCAAAGGTTTAAGGATCAAGACAACAGAAAGTGGGTAAGGAAGTTTTTTCAAGCTATCCAAGAAGGAAGAACCCAAGAGAGGAAATGTGAGTAGAATATGTCTGTATTGTGGTAGACAACACATGAGAGAATGCCATATGAAGAGTGGAGCATGTCTTCAATGTGAAAAGTAGTGACACTATATAAAAGATTGTCTATAAAAGCATGATGCATATTGTGATAGAGGAAAGGGCAAGACGGATGAGGCTCCTTAGAAATTGTTGGCGAGAGTTTGCACCATGAAGGTCAAAGAAGCTCGTCGCTCTAATGAAGTGATACAAGGTATACTTCTAATAGTTGGCCATCATGTGAATGTACTATTTTATTCGGTTGTCATGCAATCTTTTATTTTATATGACTTTGCAAGAATGTTAAATGTGAAGATGTAAAGATTTGAGCCAATAGGAGATGTATCAACTAGAAGATACATTCCTAATTTATTCGTGTAGGTTGATGGTGTCAACCTTGAAGCGGACTTGGTAAGGCTACCTATGGTAGACTACGATGTAAATTGGGTATGGATTGACTATCCAACCAATGATGCTATTGTCTAATACTAAGGGAAGAAATTCATCATACATACAAGTGAAGGAACTTAAGTTGTCAGTAAAACATCCTATGAAAAGAAGATGATAACTATATCGGTAAAGGCAAATAAGATTATGAAGAAAGGTTGTCGTGGATTTTTGGCAAGTGTGACAACAACTAAAGAACGACCTCAAGAGTTAGATTATATCAATTTGGTACGCGACTTCCCTGATGTATTTTCCAAAGACCTTTAAGGCTTGCTACCTGAAAGAGAAATAAAGTTCCATATTGATTTGGTGCCAAAAATGACTCCAATCATAAAGCCTACATATAGAATGGTACCGACAAAAATGAATGAGTTGAAGACCCAATTACGATAATTATTTGTTAAGGAGTTCATTCGGCCAAGTTTAATAGTGTGGTGACCTATGCTATTATTAAAGAATAATGATAGATCGTTAAAGTTATGCATCAACTACATGACGCTTAATAAGGTGACAATTAAGAACAAAAACCCAATACCGTGCATTTGATGATTTGTTTGATCAACTGTTGATAGCATCAGTGTTCTCCAAGATAGACTTGTGAAGCAACTATCAGTAGTTAAGGATAGCCGAAGTTGATAATTATCAAAAATGACATTTCAATCAAGGTATGATCATTACAAATTTTTAGTCATGTCATTTAGTCTAACAAATGCTCATGTAACATTGATGGATTTATGAATAGGATTTTTAGATAATAATTGGACAAGTTCATCATCGTACTCGTCGATGATATATTAATCTACTCATCAGTTCAGAAGAGCATGGACTACAATTATGAATAATGTTGGAGACATTGATGCAGCACAAGCTCTACACCAAATTTTGAAGTGTGAATTTTGGCTTGATCAGATTATGTTCCTTGGGAACATTGTATCCAAGGAAGGAATATTGGTCGATCCCGTGAAAGTTGAGGTAGTTGTGAATTGGGAAAGACCAAGAGCAGTCACAGAAGAGAGAAGTTTCTTAGGATTGACTAACTTCTGCATAAGATTTATATGGACGTGAAGATTTTTTCTCCAATGACGAAGCTTACAAGAAAGAGTGAGAAGTTTATATGGACACAAAGGTGTAAACAAAATTTTCAAGAATTGAGGGTAAGGCTCACTATGACTCAAATATTGAAAATTCCATTGGGAAGTGGTGGATATATTATACATTTACAGTATTAGTGCAATATTGGAGAGTTGTGGCGTATGCTTCACAACAATAAAGAAGCATTAGAAGGATTATCCTATGCATGATATGGAGTTGGCTGTAATAGTTTTCACATTAAAGATATGACAAAAGTACCTTTATGGTTAAGTGTTTGTAGTCTCATCGACAACAAAAAATTGAAGTACATATTTTCACAAAGAGATTTGAATATTAGGCAAAGGAGGTGGTTGAAATTTTTGAAGGATTATGAGTTCGCCATCACATACTATCCGAAAATAGTGAACTCAGTTGCCGATGCATTAAGTCAAAAATGAGAAGGCTTAATACCATGCTTAAGGGTTTATAAGTGGAACCTCTTTAAAAATATTGTATAGTGGAAACCAAATCCTATTGGTCAAAGGGTGATGACTCAATACGAGCAATTGGATTTGATCAATAGGATTATTTTGGCACAAAGAAGAGACATTGAGTATGATTGTATGGTGTCTTTGTGCAATAAGGAGAAAATTGAGTTTAACTATTGAAAAGATGGTGCTATAAGTTTTGGAATCGATTATGGGCCCTAAATGATAAAGAACTTCAACATAAGATTTTGGACGAATATCATAAGTCTGAATTTGCAGTTCATCCCAGGAGCAAGAATGTGTACAAGGATTTACAGATAATCTTTTGGAGGAAGAATATGAAAAAGAAAATTGCAAAGTACGTGTCAAAATGTTTGGTGTGTCAACAAGTTAAGATTGAACACCAAAGACCACATGGGTTACTCCAACCTTTTAAATTGTCGGAGTGTAAGTGGGAGCACTTGACAATTGACTTCATCATGAGGCTTTCGAGAGCGAAAGATAAACACAATGTCATATGAGTCATTGTTGATTGGTTAACAAAGTCAGCAACTTCTTGCAAATAAAGGAAAAGCAACCCACCGAAAGCCTAATGAAGTTGTATGTGAGAGAAATTATTCTATTACATGGCATTCCAATTTTTATTGTGTCAGATAGGAATCCAAGTTTCAATGGTAGACTTTGGCAAGAATTTCTAAAAGCATATGGAACAATGCTTAATTATAGCACCACTTTCCACACACAAAGTGATGACCGAAATGAAAGGTTGATACAAACCTTAGAATATACGCCAAGGGCTTGCACCCTCGATTGTAAGGAAACTTGCGATGGTCATTTACCATTGGTCAAATACGCCTACAACAATAATCACCATTCAAGCATCAAAATGGCACCGTTTGAAGCTTATATGGAAGACCTTGTAGGTCGCTTACATGTTGGAGTGAGAAGATGATAAGAAATTGATTGGACCTGAGCTTGAGAGAAGTATGCTAAAAAGACGATCTTGATTAAAGAAATGATGAAGCATGCCCAAGATCAATAAAAGAGTTATATTGACCATGAACATGAGAGCATATTTTTAAAGTTAGTGATTATGTTTGTTAAATGCTTCACTTACTAAGGAAGTTATGCGCTTTAGTAGAAAAAAAGGTTAAGCCCAAGATATAGACCCCTTTGAGATCTTAGAGCAAGTCAATGAAGTGGCTTATAGATTGATTTTATCGCCATCTTAATCAAGGATACATAATGTGTTTCATGTATTGATGCTCAAGAAGAATAATTGTGACGAGTCACATATATTAGGAATTGAAGAACCAAATCTCAAAGATGATTTGACATACGAATTCTACCCAACAACAATATTTGAGTATCTGAGCATCTCTTACCAAATTGTGTCAATGGTGAAAAGTGGCATGGAAAAGCCACCAAGGAAAATAAACAACCTGGGAATTCAAAAAAGAAATGCAAAAACAGTTTCCCTTTCTATGTGGTAAGTCTCAAAAAATTTAAGTAAATATGAGCAAGAAGTTATTTTTAAAGAAGTTATAATGTAATAATCTGAAATGAAAACCCAAAAGCTAGGTCTCACTTACCCACCTAAAAGACTATTGGACCACAAATACCACTTACCAAAAGTATAAAACCCCCTCTTTTGTTGTCATCTTCTCTCTCATCCAAAAATTGTTCACTTTGAACCTTGTTTATATGATTAAGTCCGCAAAAGAAGAACGCCATCTCACTTCCCTTGTGTGGTATGCTATAGAAGGTGAAGAAGAAGGTTTAAAAGAGAGGAGAAGAAGTCAAGCAGGCGGAAGAAGAAGAGAAGATTAGGAGAAGGATGATTAGTTGAAGGAAAGACCCATTAAAAGATATGTAATAAGGGATCTGCTTTTCCATTCTTATGTATTATGTATAATTAAATCCAATTATGATAGAGGAGAATGAAGACATTAGAAAGTTAGGGTTTATATAATTAGACATGTATAAACTTCATCAATTATGGCAAAAGTTGATATTTGTTGATATGTGTTTATGTATCTTGATTTTTGCCATGTCAAATATGTCTTATGAATAATATTAAACTTGAGGTTCATATGCTAGAAAATGTATATGAGAAATTAGGGGAAGAGCTTAGATGTTAACTTCTAATTACCTTGTTTCACGTAGGGACAAGGAGAAAATTAGGAGGAGACATTTTTTAATATTTAATTATGTGACTATTCAAATTTTATATAGAATTTTTTTACATAATACTATTTATCATTTTTATTAATTATTTTAGGTCTATAATAATTTTATCTATTAAATTTAATGTATTTTCATAATTTAACTTTTTGAAAATGTATCCAAAGACCAAAGCTGGAGCAGCGGGTGACCGGAGAAGTAGGTGAAGGTACAATACTTGCATTAACGACTAGTTTTCTGAGAGAGAGAATTAGGTCTTTAGTGCAGAGTATGTATAATCCCAAGAGTCTTGGGAAGTAACTTTGGCATACTTTGATAGATATTGTGCGAACGAGTGAAAGCCTTAGTTCCCCTTGTGAGAAGGGTCGAAGAGCTCTTGAGAGAGATGTGTAAGAGGTTGTCTCCTTGTCCTCGTGCAAGAAAGGAGAAGTTGTAAGGGAGCTTTCGCCCTTGAAGAAGGACATGGTGATCTCCGGAGATCTCGTGGGAGAAGACCAGAGCGGGGATGTAGGCCAGGAGTTCGGCTGAACCTCGTCAACAAACTCGGTGTTGTTTGTTTGTTCATTTTTTCTTTACTCTCTTCTCTATTTGTTTATGTTTGCATTTACAAGCTTCCGCTGATAACTCGTCTAAACTATTTAAAAGAGAGTAAGATTTTTAATACACCAATTCACCCCTCCTCTTGGTGCCATCCAGATCCTACATGTATGTCAATTAATTAGTTCTAATTTGTGTATTTTCATTTTCTAGGTTATTAATCATTACGTAGACATGGACAAATCATGGATATATATTGATGCAAAAATCAAGTCCACAATATGTCAAAGGGGCCATTGAGTTATTGAATTTTGCTTTTAAAAACAAACCTCTTAATGGAAAGATTTTATGTCCATGCGTTAAACATTTTAACACATACTTATTTCCTAGATCCATTGTGCTAGATCATATCATATGGAATGGTTTTCATGAAAGTTATGTTCATTGGATTCTTCATGGTGAGGATCGATCTAATGAATCTATCAACCATACTAAAAATTTCGAAGATGATCAAGTCTTTAACCATGATATGCAAGGCTTGTTACATGATGCCTTTGTGTTGAATGAGGAACATGATCAAACAAATGAGAATATGGATGAGGGAAACAATCAATCTTCAGAAGCTAATAAAGGTCAAGATTTTGTTAGAGATAGTTGAAACATATTTGAATTGCTTGAAGATGCTAAGCAACCAATATACCCAAATTGTAGATAACACACTAAGCTTTCAACTATTGTGCGATTGTTCCATCTTAAATGTTTGAATGGATGGACAAAAAAGCCTTGTTAGAGTATCTAAAGGACTTGCTACCCAATGGAAATACTTTGCCAAATACCTATCATGAATTTAGGAAAATAATTTCTGCTTTAGGTTTGGGCTATGAACAAATTCATGCTTATCCCAATGATTGTATGCTATTTTGGAAGGACAAGGATAAAGATGAGACATGCTCCAAGTGTGGTACTTCTAGGTGGAAAGAAATAGTTGCAAACTCAGAAACCAATAATGAACAATGCTTAACTATAAACAAAAAGAAGAAACTTGTAAAAGTATTGAGATGGTTTCCTTTTATACCTAGGCTCCAAAGGTTATTCATGTCCTCAAAGATGGCCTCTCTTATGAAATGGCATCACGAAGGTCGTACCATGGATGGACTCTTAAGGCATCCAGCAAACTTTATTGCTTGGAAGGACCTTGATTCTCGATTCCATGATTTTTCTAAAGATCCTCGCAATGTTCGATTGGCTTTATCATCTGATGGGTTCAACCCATTCAAAAACATGAATGTCGCTCATAGCACCACTCTCGTTATACTTATTCCTCTTAACTTGCCCCCTTGGTTATCCATGAACTCACATAATTTGATCCTTTCTTTGTTAATTCCTGGCCCTAAAAGTCTTGGTGATAACATTGATGTATACATGCAACCTTTGCTGGAAGAATTGAAGACATTGTAGGATGCTGGTGTTGAAACATTTGATTCTTATAGTAAGTCAAAATTTCAATTACATGTAGTATTAATGTGGACCATTAATGATTTTCCTGCATATGCGATGTTGTCAGGATGGAGCACCAAAGGAAAATATACTTGTCCTATTTGCGACTATAATACAGAATCAAAATGGCTTAATAATAGTAGGAAATATTGTTACATGAGTCATCGTAGATGGTTAGATTCATCACATAAATTTCGATATGATAGACAGTCTTTTGATGGAACTCAGGACTTTAGGTCAGCACCTCAAGAACGCTCAGGGATTGATATGTTGAAAGAATTAGATGCCATTGACTTCTCAATGAATGCAAATGAAATACAAGGATGGAAAAAGCTAAGCATATTCTTTGAATTGCCATATTGGAAACATAATATGATACATCATAACATTGATGTTATGCACGCTGAAAAAAATTGGCATGATATACTTATGGGCACAATTATGGGTCAAGATGGAAAGTCCAAGGATAACTACAAGTCACAACTTGATCTTGAGGACATGGGAATAAGAAGTGATCTTCATTTAATGGTTAGTCCTAGTACTAATAATAGATATATTCCCCATGCTTGTTATCAAATGGCTTTAACAGAGAAAGATGCTTTCCTAGAAGTGATTAAGAATTTGAAACTTTCAGATGAATATTCCACCAATATATCACGGTGTGTTCAGCTCAAGCAACATAAGTTAATTGGACTAAAAAGTTATGATTGTCATATTCTTATCCAAGAATTTCTTCCAATTGCAGTAAGAAGACCATTGCCTGATGAAGTCAGCTTCATTATTGTTGATGTTTGTAATATTTTTAAAGCTCTTTGTTCTAAGGTTCTTGACCCTAAAGAGCTTGAAAAAATGGAATCTTTGGTTCCTTTAACTTTGTGTTCTTTGGAAAAGATTTTTCCACCATCCTTTTTCATAAGCATGATACATTTGCTTATTCATTTGACAAGACAAGCTAAAATTGGAGGCCTAGTTATATATCGATGGATATATCCCATAGAAAGGTAAATATGTCTTCAATCTATTTTAGTGATTATGTATATGTAGCTAATTTAATTTTCATATAACTTTTTTCCCATCATTCTCAGAGGTTTTTGTTGATTCTCAAGTGTTTAGTACGTAACAGAGCCCAACCAGAGGGTTCAATTGCCGAAGGATGCTTAGCAAATGAATGTTTGATCTTTTTTTCGCGGTACTTAAATGAAGTTGAAACTAAATTGAATCATCCCTTACAGAATGATGATAATGTTCAACAATCACTTGACGAAGATGGAGCTTTTGTCACTCCAGGACGTCCACTAGGAAGAAAGGTAAAAAAAAGGAATCAATGTGAACAAACAAAAATGGGTTAAAATGGTTTCTCTTGATGAACAATCATTGAAACAAGCACATAGATATGTTCTATTCAACTCTGATGTAGTGACACCATTTCGTTAGTAAGATGATATTCTTAATGCTACTTTAATATCTACACTAAGGTATGTTTACTTTACATTTTTAATCCTATTTGTTTCTTCAATAGGGAACATAAACAAATTGTAGCTAGACAAAATCGTAGATGACGTTTGACACCTTATGCAATTGATAAGGTCCACACTCAAACGTTTATTGATTGGTTCAAACGTAGGGTATGTATAGCTAAATGTGCAATGTATAAAAGCATTTTGTATTTATCTTTTTCCAATATTTCAAGTGCATTGCCTATTGGAGGAAAAAAGTGTTGAAGTGACAAGTGAACTTAAATGGCTTTCATATGGACCAAGTTCGAGGGTTAAACAATATAGTGGCTATATAAGTAATGGTTTCAGATTTCATACACAAGATCATGAGCTATACCTTAGAACTCAAAATAGTGACATTGTTGTATCAAGCAAGACTATTAGTTATGCCAGTACAAGGGATAAAACACCAATTGAAGGATCAATAAATTACTATGGAAGATTGAAGCAAATACTTGAGTTAGATTATAGTGGGATGCTAAAGTTTATTTTATTCAAGTGTGATTGGATTGATCTAGTAAGGGGATAAAAAAAGATAACTTTGGATTAACCCTTGTTAACTTTTCTTATTTGACTCACACTGGCCATGATTTAATGGATGACCCATTTGTTTTTGCATCCCAAGCCAAGAAGGTGTTTTATGTTAAGGATGATAGGCATGAAAATTGGTTGGTTGTCAAACATGTGAAGCTTAGAGATCATTTTAATATGGGTGATGATGGAACAAATTAACAGATTGACATTGGAATATATAATGATGAGCATGCAAGTTTAAATTGGCTAAGAAATGATGGAGATGCAGATGGAATAAATGTCGTCCCACAGTTAAATAATGATCATCATGATGATAACGAGATAGATGATCATGATTGATCTTTTTTTACAAATTTTGTAGTTTAATATAATGTAGTGGATTATTGTCTTTTTTTGTAGTTTGCATTATTTTTAGTAAGTTTCTGATATTTTCTATATAGTGAATTGAGTGCATTAGTTTGGTGTCTCTATTCAGTGAAAATAAATATGCTATGTATTATTTTTGGAGAAAGGGAGCCTACCTAGCAATTTTGCTAAGTAGGCTCCTTAGCGGTGATCCACACCGTCAAATTCAAATCTGACGATATGAGATCAAATTTTTAAAAAATATTTTAAATTTTTATGTTTGATCTCTGATCGTCAGATTCGAATCTGACGGTGTGAATTACTGCTAAGGAGCCTACTTAGCAAAACTGCTAAGTAGACTCCCCAACCTCATTATTTTTTCATATTAGTTCACTTTCTTTTCTTGTCTTTTCTTTTCTTTTCTTGATTGCAGAACTTGTGCTTCAATATTTCAAAGTTAATAAATATAACAAAATATTTCTTCTTTAATGCTTTATTTATTATTTTTTGTTTCTGATTATTTACAATTTTCTTAACAAAAGTTTCTTTTATTTCACTCATATATTGTCTTTATTATAGAAATGACAAAGCGCAAATTCAATATGCGAATTGTAGAATCAAGGAAACAAACTCAACCTTCGGATGTGCAATTTGAGGTGCAACCTGATAATGATAGTGTTAGTAATCATGATTCTTTTGAAGATGAAGTTGTAACAAATGATGACGGTAAAACTATACATATATATGTCTTCCCATTTACTAGCAATTTTCGCTCTTTTAAAGTTTAGCTATGCATATCTAGTATTTCTTGGTTACATATGTCAATTAAAATAAACAAAATATTGAGCATATGTGTATGCAAATTACAATTGATATTTTTGTTCCATATATCAAAAGTTTAACTAATTGATATTTTTTATTGTTTATTATAGTTCTAAACTTGTTTGAAAAACATTAATTCTCATTAATATGATGATGTAAATGATCATTACAGGTGAACAAAGACCAATAAAAAAAGTGAGAGGTCCAACACGTTCCGAAGAAGTTTGGTCTTTAGGAGATGGAAAACACATGCTTGTTAGGTTCAATAATATGATCAGCCATGTGGAGAATATTATAAACGACTTACTACTTTCCTTGGCTCTATTGCTAGGATAAGTGACCGTGCACCTATTAATGTTTTTTGATTGGCATGAGTTGTCACATCAATATAAAGACAACATGTGGGAGATCATAGAGGTAATATATTTATATTTGTTTATTTTATGTCATATCAAATGTTATGATTTGTCCTAATATTGATTTCATTTGTAGTCAAAGTATTATCTCGAGCCAAGCACTCCAGAGATTAAAAAATGGATTATGAAGAATTTGTCTGATAAATGGAGAACATGGAAGAATTCAATAAAGTCTAGATGGTTTGACAATACGCTTGGACTTGATGAAATGCTAGCACAAGTTAATGATGATCGAATTGATCTCGATCATGTAGGATCTAGAATGGCACCAAGAGGGCGGGGGTGAATTGGTATTTTAAAATCTTTAGTTCTTCTTTGTTTAATCTAGATGTGTTATGATTAGCGGAAGCAAACAAGTACAAATATAAACACAAATAGAAAGAGAAGAGCAAGAAGAACAAACACAAGCACAAACACAAAGTTTGTTATCGAGGTTCGGCCGAACTCTTTGGCCTACGTCCCCGTTCCGATCTTCTCCCACGAGATCTTCAGAGTTCACTATTTCCTTCTTCAAAGGGCGAAGGCTCCCTTACAAATCTTCTTTCTTTGTACTGAGGACAAGGAGAACAACCTCTTACATGTAATCGCTCAAGCTCTCTTGGACACTTCTCAAAGGGGAACTAAGACTCTCGTTCTAGCACTCTTAGAGAATTCAAAATGGCCAAAGTTAGCCTCCCAAGACTCTTGAGATTACATTTATACTCTGCACTACGACCTAATTCTCTCTCTCA
>LTAE01006946.1:0-10303 GCA_001647135.1 Pontederia paniculata
CCTCTCTATATCTTTGGTCGACCGTTCAAACTCTGATCCCTCTTCACATGTAATCTCCTCCAATATTGGTCGACCACTTCATATGCTTAGGACAACCTCTGTACACATAGAGTTCCTCTGATATGTATCTTGTATACTTAGGTCGTCCATTCCTTTAGCTTCGGTCGATCTTTCATATTCTGAACTTGAATATCCTGTTTAAGAAATCAGCTCAACAAGTTAATCAGTACAAACTAAGTTTCCTTAAAATTTGTGATCATCAAAATAATCTCGGGATGCTAGATTCAACAGAGATCACGTTGATCAATTTCATTCATCAAACTACTTTGGAGATATACAAGCTATGGAATGACATGACTCAATTATTTGGGAGGATTGGCATTGCGCATTTTCTCGAGAAGGCATGGGACATATATGAGGAGTTGACTCGGGAGTTCCTCAACACTTTCAAAACTCCAATCTAGACGAAAATAAATACAATGCGGCCAAGATTGACTTTCAGATGCATGACAAAAGGTTTTATCTATCCCTCAATGATTTTAATGATACTTATTAGTTCCCGCATGGAGGCGAGCGACGAGTACCTAGAGATTTCGATGCAACGGGATTCTGGAGAGCCATCATAGGGGAGGTCGTCCTCAACTACAAGTTCGCCAAGAGCAGTCTGATCCATAACCTAGTCCTACGCTTCATCCACCACATCCTTTCCAACACCATATGTGGGCGAGGGGATATCGATGGGTCCCTTAATGAGATAGAGCTTTATGTGTTGTACGCGATGGTCAAGGGGGTTGAGGTCAACTTCGAATCTTTCGTTGTCAGGAATTTTGAGAGGCACTCTAAGAAGACAAGGGCAAGATCACGATCGGGGGACTCATCACGTCTACTGTAGTGCATTTTAGGATATGGTTGGTGGACTCCAAACTCATCAAGGACAATATCCACCTGGACAAGAACACAATGCTGAACATGAAGCTCACCTACATCGAGGAGGGGGTGCCCATGTTTATATTCAGGAACAAGTTGAAGAGGATACCATGTGATGATCACACGAGGATCACTATCTTTGATAGGGCCAACTGACTTCTCTTCCCGCCACTTTCTGGGTGTCCTGAGCAGCCAGTTGAGCCACCACCTCTACCGACTCCTCGACGATGGGAGAGAGTTTCTGATGCGGGACCTTCTGCTGAGCAGCTTGACGATGCTATTACTGGTTTTTAATCATATCATGCACAATTTGATCTTTCAGGCATTCAGACCACTTTGGAGGCGATCAGGGCAGAGCAACTACGCTAGTCAGTAGAGCAACAACTTTAGTACGAGATGATGACAAAGATGCTTGCACGCCAGGACAACTAATACGAGATGATGATGGAGTTGCGTGCATGCTAGGATAGCCAGCATGAGGTGATGACAGAGATGCAGGCTCGATAGGACAAATCGACGAGATGGTTAGGCACATGCATGATTATCATACTAGCGAGAGATATTACGGAGGCTTCTTCACACCGCCACTGCTGCCACCACCTATGGACTAGTTCGGTCATATTTTCTCTTTCCTTTTAGTTGAATTATGTTTCTTGTGTGTCTTTTCATTGTTGTACCATCCCCCTCGGTTGAGGCTTAAACATTAAGGACAATGTTCGGTTTAAGCTTGGGGGAGTTTTTATTTATGCATCTTTTGATTAGTATGTTCATATTTGTAGTTCATTTTGTCATCTTTTGTATGCATTTGTTAGTTCATTTTGTCATTAGTTTTTATGCATCCATGTTTAGTGTTGAGAAAATTTTCTGAAAAATAAAAAAATGTCAACTCCATCTATTAACCCTTGTTTAACTTCTGACTTCACTTAAGTATATATTCTAAAACTATCTAGCATGACTATGAAATTCAAGTGTCATTCTTTCAAATGCAAATCACAAGTATGTATTGAATTCTTGAATCTTGTGTATAAGAGATATGATTCCTTATACTATAATTCTGTTTCAATTTTATTGTACTTGAGCCTAGATTCTTACAACCTTTTTACTGAATGTTTAAGTATCTTTTGAGCTTATAAAAAAATTGTGCAAAATGCGAAAAGAAAAAAAAATATTTGTTGAAAAAAAAGTATGTGAAAAATTTTGAATTTGAGAAAAATATAAGTGTAAAATAGGGGTTGCAGTAGTAGCAAAGTGTTATCCAGAATCTAGGTGAGTCCAAGCAAGTAAGCTCGAGGGGTGCCTTAACTCCTATTGCCCTAAGACCATCTGGTTTGAGAGTCATTAGTGGAAAGTCTGCTACATGGACCACCTTGTGCAAATTGGAGAAGCGCATACATGTTATTTCAACTATCTAGTTTGACCATTCATTTAGAACCTGGGAATTTTCTAGTCAAGTACACCCGTAGGGGACTCTTAAATCTTGGTGACCTAAAGCCAACTAGTCTGGGATCCCTTGGTTGAAACTCTGCTACATGGATTTCCTTGTGCAATCTTGATTGGAAATTAGAACGTGAGAATAAATTTGCAAGTTATGTGTAATATTATTGTTTAGTAGTATAAGCTCAATTGATACTTTTGCCTTCAACATTAATATTGTACTTTGATAGACTATTATGTTAGTTGTGATAGAATTGTTTAAACTATTTATGGGTCAGAAACTCTATGAAGCATTGCTAATGAGGAGCAGGAGAGATGTGGTATAAGAAACGTACTGGTATGTAGGATATATGTTATGATGGAAGAGTCTTGAGCATTGCTCTAGAATTTTGTTTGAGGAAAAACAAGACTTTAAGCTTAGAGTTTGATGCGTGGTAAATTAGTCATATTTTTCATAGCATTTTCATTCTCATTTGCATGCATTTCATTATCATATACATCATTTTATCCTTCATTTCACTTTATTTCAGTTTTTAGAGTTAGAGTCGGAGTCGTATTCTTGTGTGTCCATGGCGTTTGGTAGGCGATGGAGGAAGACTGTAACTTTCTGGACTGAAATTAGAGGTCAAACAGTTAAAATATCATAAAATTCAGAAACTCATGGCCGTGATGGTCAATTCATGTCTGTGAAAATAAGGCAAGTTCAGTCGTGTCACAACTTGACAATTGTGCATGTAGTAATGAGCTTTCACGGGTCATGAAACCAAATTCATGACCTTGAACGCACCGAAAGGAGAAGGCACATGTATACAATCATGGCCGTGAATGCTCATTTAGGGGTCGTGACGCGATGAGAACAAACATGACGCTTCAGTCACAACAATGATTCTCAAATCAAGAGTCGTAACTATTTGGATATCAAATATATGGCCTTCGATCACGGTCGTGACTACCAAATCATGGGCCGTGACGCGATAATAACAAAAATAATGCTTCAGTCACGATAGTGAGTTCCTTTTCACAGGCTGTGATGTTTCAACACTATTCGATCACGACCTTGACATTTTGTCATAGGTCGTGACAATTTGCGGAGAAAAAATAAAATTATTATTTTAAAATCCATTTTCATCCCAAATTAAGCCTAATATTCTCTAATGCAAAGTTTGTTATCTCAGGACTCTTCAAACCTATAAATATAGTCAGAAGACTTCATCTGAAGAGACCTAGAGATATATCATCTACCATAGAATATGAAAGAACAAGAGCTTGGAACCGAGCCTAATGTCAAGAGAAGAAGAATTTCTACATATCCAATGAAGAAGACGATCATCAAGTGAAATTATTGATCCATAATTTGTAATATTGTCTTCTCAACTTTTGGGTGAAAGTCTATTTTTCTAGAGAACTTTCATTGTAAGGGAGAAATCTTTGAACCCGTGTTGAATTAATTTTAGTCTTGAATTTCTTATGTGTATGCATGTCATCCTTAATGTTCTTTAATGTGTCTTTGAGAATCTGAATCATTGCTAGGATCTTGGAGAGAAATAGCAGGCTCTTATTTATCTTTGATAAGTGAAAGTGATTTTTGAATTATAAGTCAAAGTATTGCGTACCACATCTACGTAGCATCTTGGTGAGGAATATCTTAGGTGTGAGGTCTATGAGATCCATAGTTTAGGAAATACATCTTAACACATCTCAAAACCCTATTAGATAAGATTGCCACCTTAGAGAGGAACAATCGAGTTTTTTAAATTTGAGATAGTTGGTGCATCCTGGAGAGAACATCAGATTGTAAGTAGATATGAATCCTCATAAGATTTGAGTTAAACTAAACACTAATTAAATGGGTTAAACTGACTTCATCCCTATTCATCTTACATCATCCTAATTCAGAGGTCTCTTGTTATCAAACTCTTTTGTCCTCTTTCCTTTTCTGTTAAGAAATTATTTTTATCAAAACCTATTTTCTTTCTTTAGTTGTTGAGATTAGATAGATATAATTAATATTAGTCATCGTGGGATCGATACTCAACTCACTGGTCAATATTACTTGATACAACTAGTGCACTTGCTAATGATATTTTCTGCATAATTAGCACGCATCAATATCTGAATGGAGGCAAATAGTATATGGTGAAATATTAAATCCCTAATTTCAATATGTCTCAATTTTTAATGAAGACATGATGTAATTAGAGAACTCATTCTCTTCATGTTGTGACCATAAATTTTGCATTTTTATTATTAATCACTTAGGACATTCCTCCAATCGTAGATTTCTTATTGAACATTCATATGCCTTCACATGCTTATAATGACATTAACAAACATATTTAATATATACAATTGGATCATCGTGAATGTTATCAAATGAAAATCATTAACATGCAAGTCATTGAGATGTCTCAGGTCAAAACATCACACATCATTCCATTTGAAAAATCTTGTTAATAGTCCAACCTCAAGATTCTCATGTGCGTCAGTTCAATGAACTTATTCTCCAACAAGCATTTGTGTATTTATCTTAATAAATAATGTGAACTAACATTACCAAATCATTGACTAGTAAACTACACAATCACCTAACTTGATAGATATTGCTCTATCATCAATCCTTCAGGTGATGAATATATTTTGAATGGACATCATGAGTCTCATATTATGATCATATCATATGTCATGTTTTACAACTAGACTTCACGAGCAATATCATTAAATTATATTTAAGACATGTAAAAGGGAAAATGCCAAGAATAATAGAAGTAAGCATGATTAAATAATATTTATTAGACCAGATTGTGTTTATGACACAATAAGCACTAAATCCAAAATCTCTCACTTGCCTTATACCCAATTTGTTAAAATTTTCAAACCCATCTTCTCAAGATGCTTATTGAATGTATATATAATATATATATATATATAGTTTAGTCAATAGGTCTTTCAAATTATCCAATATACTAACCTTTTGGATACTTATGATTTGATACTCTTGATAATAATTAACCAAGCAATATCTACAATGGATGTGCTTGTTCTTCTGATGAGTCATTGACTCATTGATTTGTGCTACTGCTATGTTACAATCATAATAAAGCGATATTGATTTATTTATATTTGAAAAAATCATGAGTGCAGAAGTAAACTTTTGCATCCATGCAATTTTCTTTGCAGTATCTGATGCATTATTCTATTTCATTTATGTGGTGGAGTCAATTGTTGCATTTTCCTTAGGATCCTTCCAAGTCATAGTTTCTCCATTCAGAGTGAATATATATCTCGAGTTAAATTCTCAATTGTTGACATATGACATGAAGCCGACATCTATACAACATTTAATCATCATGTTATGTCCTTCATAAAGTAAGATATAATCTTTTATTCTTCTTAAGTACTTAAGGATATTCTTAGCAACAATCCAATTTTTAAACTTGGATCCAATTGATATTTATTAATCACACTAATATCATGGCCAATATCAAGTCTTGCATATATCATAGCATAAATTATGCTTCATATGGTTGGAAGCATATGGATCTCTTTCCATTTGCTTTCTTTTCTTATTATTATGAGGTGCCATATTCTACGAGAAATGTATCCCATATTTAAATGGTACTAACACCTTTTTTGGATTTTCCATACAAAAAATGTTTTAGTATCTTTCTGATGTACATTACTGAGAAAGGTATATTATTCTTCTTAATTTATCCTTAATGAATCTTTATGTCAAGAATACAAGTTGCTTCTCTCAAATTCTTCATGCAAAATATATTGGACAACCAAATTTTAACTTCATGATGTGTTTATAAATCATTTTCAGATTCAATTTATGAATTTTCAAATTAATATTACTCTTACTATCTTCTTGTAGTACAAATTTTCATTTGAGGAAAGTTGCATGCCTTGACACAATAACCTTTTGTTGTTATGACATATCAAAATAATATGCTAAACGATCTTTAGGATATCCTATAAATTTTTCTTTTTCAACTCTAGTCTCCAATTTATTTGCTTTCACTTTATTTATGAAAGTTAGTAATACCAAATCTTAATATCTTTCGACTGAGTTGTCTTTTGTACCACATCTCATATAGTGTCTTCAGAACAGATTTGGAGGACACTATGTTTAACAAGTAAAGAACAACTTCTAAAGCATAGCCTCAAAAGAAAATTGGAAGGTCAGTGCATAAAATAGTTAATCATACCATATCACATAAGGTTCGATTTCTTCTTTCAGATACATCATTTATTTGCAGAGTATGTGGTGGACTAATTGAGATAATATTTCATTTTCCCCAAATAATCTAGAAACTCATTACTTGTATATTCTCCTCCACAATTTGATTGAAGAGTTTTAGCACTTTTATTAGTTTACTTTTATACTTGAATTTGAAACTTATGAACTTTTCAAAAGTTTCAGATTCATACTTCACTAAGTATGGATATTCATACTGAGAATAATCATCACTAAATGTTATGAAGTAGGGATAGTCTCCTCTTGCACTAATGTTTATGGGGCCACACACATCTATGTGTACCAACTCAAATAAATTATATCCCTTGTTCCATTTCTAGTAAATGGTTGATTGGTCATTCTTCCTCGTAGGTATGATTCACAAGTGGAATAATCTTTATTGATGAAGGAATCAAGTATTCCTTCTTATCTTAATTTTTTTATTCTATCAATAACAATGTGATAAAGTTTTAAGTTTCACAAATATGTTTGATTTACTTCCTCTCGCTTCTGCTTATTAATATTTTCAACCTTCAAAAAATTGTTTGACATTTCTAGATAATATAGACCATGAAAAGTGCCTTTAGCAATTATTGCATCATTCAAACAAATCTTACGACTATCTTTATCGCAAATAAGTTTATAATCTATCCCTATTAAATTCAAAATGAAAATAAGATTATGATAATATTCAAAATATTAGAAGTAACCTATTAATTCTAAAATTTTATTGTTTAAGTATAAATGGGAAATTTTAATAGATTCAACATTTGATGATTAATCATTTGCAGCATATAATTAGATTTTTCCTTTGTGCAATGATCTAACTCTTTGCAACTCATACAACATATTGCACATGTGAGATACACAAATTGTCCAAATAGTAGAATGAAAAAAGTCAATCAAATAGTCTTCTACTAATAAAAATTTGAGCATATATTTATTCTTATTTATTGAAAGTGTAGCAAGATACTCATTGGAATTCTGTTTTCAATGTCTCTCTTTCTTACAGAAGTGATAACTCACTCTGTCTTTAAAGTTCGGTTTGTTTTTCATGTCGACCATACCTTTAGGCTTGAGACTTTTATTCTTCATACTCTTTTCTTACTTTTTCTTTTCGTTTTGGGAGATATTTCTCGCTCTAGAAGTAGAAACAACATCACCTCTAATGAGTTTGAAGAGCTTTTCTTCATCCTCTACTACCTTTAATGTATGGAATATCTCATGTACCTCTAGTTCTTACTTTTGCATATGATAATTCATTATGAATTGTCCATATGATGGGGTCAAAGAGGAAAGAAGTAAGACAATACTTAATGCATTTACAATTGTGACATCAAACTCTAACAATTAATTGATTAAATTAATCATCTTTAATACATGATCATTCACAAAAAAAAATTAAGCAGTTTTGTAGAGAAAAATTCTCTTGCAATTATGAATCTCCTTACATGAGATTTCTCGCCATAGGATTCTTGTAGTTTGGTGATCATGTTAGCAACATAATCAACATTTCATACTGCTTTTGAAGTGCACCAGACATGGATGCAAGAATGAGACAATTGACATCATCATCATTTTGTAAGCTATTTGTCTTAATTCTTGATCTTCTTTTTGGTGGCATTGCCACGATCTACCTATGTTCTACATTTCTTGATCACATCAATTTATTTGAGACCTCTAAGAAAAATATCAAGATTTCTCAATCAATCTTTATAATTTGGTCCAGTCAATTTATTTTGATCCATTAACTTAGTGATATTTTAAGATAAAATAGACATTTTGATCCAATAAAGTAAAATAACATCACATTAAAAATTTTATCATACTTACATAAATACCACTAAATTTGGACCTTTATTTAATGATAATTGTCCCTAGTTTTATGAATTCCCATACATAAAAAGAAAAGAAATATATTTTCTTTTATAATGAGAATTGAGATCTCTATAAATGATTAATCGTACCGTAACAGGATCTAAGTGAAATAATTTATAAGGTAGGTGAAATCATTCTTAACAACAAGGATTTATATTCATAATTTAGTCTCCTACTTGTATTCCACGCCCTAATAGGATCTAAGAATATATGTCGTCTAAGCTTAACTCATCAATTTAACAAATATAAAATATAAATCACATTAATCCCCAATAATATGGACAAAGTTAGTATGATGTTTCAGTTCATTTACCTCAAATATATTAAGAAAATTTCAAACTATTTTTCACGAGAATTATTCTCCAATAATATGGATAAAAATAATCACATGTGATCATAGTTTTAATAATTTCTATTGATGGAAGACGATGTTTGAGGTTCACTACCTCCTCTGTTATAAACTAATTATTTTAAGGGAATTTATCAGACTCATCTAGTAATTATGCTAATTTTACATTAGGTATTGTTTTCAATTATAAAATGTAAAATTAAAGGATAAAAATAAATATTGATTTTGGACTTGGGACAAATACCAATTTCATCACATGATTATACTAGGAATTATTATAATTAATAATTCTCAAAATTAATTTCACACAATAAATAATATTATCATGCATATATCACAAAATGAAATAATGATTTTAACTATTTAAACTCATCATTTTTATTTGTTGTGCGAACAACTAATTTCAAATACTTATAAAATATAATTATCCCTAATATTTAATCTTTAGTGAATTTTAAACTATCTAAAAACAACATCGAGAGATTTCAAACAATAATTTAAAGTTACAATTCTATAAAAAATTCTTTCGAATATTCTAAAATTAATTGGATGAATATATGTAGCCATTAAATAAAATAAAAAAATCTACAACTATTGCAGTTGGGCCTTAGGCCCATTAGAAAATGGGTCATCAACATTTTTTTATTTTTTTGTTCAGTCAAACCGAACCATATGATTTAGTCCGATCAAATGGGTTAGGGCAAAAACAAATGCCCTAACCCTAGTTCGGCAACCCTGCCACTGGACCATGGGTACGACATTCGTCGTGCGTACATGTGGCAGTATCGTTGCACCTGGCTTACAGCAACCATCGTTGTACTTGTGTGCGGGCATCGCCTTGCCAACGCCATCCATCGTAGCACTACACACGACATTCGCCGCGCATGTGGCACATGCCACACCGAACCTTATGTGCGACTTGTTCGCAGCCTGCACCGTGCGCACCTTACACGGGGTGTTTGTGGCCGCCGCGTGCGCCTTGCGCGGCCAGGCCATGCTACCATAGTGCAACGAGGCCAGAACGTCCAATTTTTTTATTTAAAAATCAATTTTATGTAAACCTTTTACGAAAAAGATATAGATCTAGACTTTTCTACATTAAATCATACTTCTAAACATGACTCTGATACCACTATTAAAAATTTGATTTTGCTTGAATATAAGAAAATCCTTTTCTTATCGAAATTATGGAGTCTACGTTCTGCAAAACATGTTTAATACAGAATATTTTAGATCAATATATGAGAGATTCATATCCCAAAAAGATTGATTGGATTGGTTGCCATCTCGATCACCCTCCGAGAATCACGGACGTGACTCCTCCAATGGTATACACACCAAGATTAAAATAATTTGCATTTAGAAGAGAGAGAGAGAAGTCGTAGAAGAGTTGGAGAGATCTCTAAATCTCCTAAGAACTATATATACATATATACATACATACATACATATATATATATATATATATATATATATAT
>LTAE01006947.1:0-14052 GCA_001647135.1 Pontederia paniculata
TCTTCGCCCTTGAAGAAGGAGTTCAGTGATCTCCAGAGGTCTCGAGTTCGAGAAGATCGGAGCGGGGACGTAGGCCAGGAATTCGATCGAACCTCGTCAACAGACTTTTGTGTTTGATTGTTTGTGTTTCTTATTCTCTTCCTCTTCTACTTGTCCATATTTTCATGTGTATGCTTCCGCTAATATAACTAACCTAATCTAAGTGAAAGTCGAAAAAGTTTTAATACACCAATTCACCCCACCCCTCTTTGGTGCCATCTAGATCCTACAACAATTCACTTTGATATATTTCATTCGTTCATGATATGTAGGATTTATAGTTATGTGTAGTACATTTCTATCATCACAGTATGCAATAATTGGCTTTTGAATTGTCACATCATGTTCTATAAATCATCTTTCTAATCAATTTTCCTCTTACATTGCTCTTGCCATGATTTTATATTATGAGTCTACTAATGATAACGAGATTGTAGGTTGTTTCTTTGACTTCGAGGACAATAACGAGCTTCTAACTTTACGCAGAATCCTATAATAGACTTCATTATGTGTAGGCAAGAAGTCCAATTTGAATCACAATAGGCCTCCATTTAATTATTTTGTTTAGTTGAAAGAAAGCTCCTTTGTTTGGATCTTTCTTTATATACTTCATAATCCAAAGTGTTGCATCTAAGTGTGATTGTTAGGTTCTTTGACGAACTGGCTAAGATGTTGAACTACAAAAGAAATGTTAGGTCTTGTGATTGTTAAGTAGATAAGCCTACATATCAACCTTTGACAACTTCCTGGATAAGAGAGAATTTGATCCGATTGGTTTACTTCTACTAGAAAGAGCTTGTCATATTCAACATTAGTTACCTTCATATTCTTCTTAATTGGAACGGCGGACACCTTTGATCCCCCTATCCTCAATTCAACAATTAACTCTAATGCATACTTCCTTTGTGCTAAGATGATTCCCTCGTTTGATCTTAGCAACTTCAGGCCAAGAAAATATTTCAAGTTTCCTAAGTTTTTAATTTTGACTTCTTCAATTAATTTGGTACTATCTCATGCAAGTAGCATATCATCAACATACACCAAGAACATCACTATACTATTATTAGACTTTCTTTGTAAATAGGGAATAGCCAACTTGCTTTGAGTATATTCTGCTTTTGTTAAAATTTGGGTCAGCTTGATATTCCATTGCCTTGAAACTTGTTTAAGCCCATATAAAACTTTTGTAATCTACGTACTTGGTTCTCTCCCCTTAGATTATGAAAATCTTAAGATAGATTTACATAAGCTCTTCAAGCAGCTACGAAAGTAGTATTTACATCTAAGTGAAATAGAGGTCACTTTGTTTGAGTTGCAATAGTAATCACAGATCTAATGCTAGGCAACTTAGCAACAAGTGAATAAACTTCATTACAATCCAAGTCTTCCTTATTATTATAGACTTTATCCACTAGACTTGATTTATATCTTTCAGCTTAGCTATATTACTTTAAACTTTATTTTATACACTCATCTACAACCAATAGGTTTTTTCCAGGTGGTAACGATATACTTCATAAGTATTCTTATTTTGTACAGCATCCATTTCCTATTGTCTAGTTGCAACCTATAAAGGATCAGCAACAACCTCATTAAAAGTAACTGAGACTCTTATTGCACTGAAGCAAGCCGAGAATGATTGATACATGACAGACGAATGAGCACAAGAAATAGAATTGGAGATAGGATGAGTAGTGGAGGTTTAGGAAGAGCATGTGTAACAAAATCATTAAGATAACAAGGAAGTCTGGTAGATCTTGTAAAGTGATTGTCTAAATTAGGTACTGAAGAAAAAAGAGGAACAATAACTCTTTTAAGTTGGAATTTGAAATAATATTATTAGAAATTTGTGAGATTGGTGGGGTGTTAGAAACTGGTGGAATTGGTCAAATATTAAAAACATGTTAGGCTGGTGGAGAAAGAACAAGAAGAAACTGGCCGAGGAAGTTGTATAAATTCAAATATTAGTAAACAGGGTATCAGTGAATGGAAAGATATCTTCATAAATATTCACATCCCTATTATAAAGATTCTTTTAGTGCCAAGCTCAAGGAGTTTATGCCTTTTTGGACTTTTGAATACCCTCCAACAAGCAGAAGTTACAGACTTGAGAGAAAAAATTATCAAGGTTGTTAGGAACTCTAGCATAACATAGACAACTAAAGATTCTAAAAGGTCTTAGATTAGGGTTTTTTCTAAAGAATTCTTCAAATGGTGATAACCATTAAATATCAACAACGGCGACATGTTGACTATATGCACAATAGTTAACACACAATCTCCATAATATGTAGTAAGGATAGATGTTTGAAACTTAAAAGCTCTTGAAACTTTAAGAATGTGCCTATATTTACTCTGTATCATTGTGTGTATAGACACAACTAGTGGTCTCGTCTTTTGAAAGGTTTTAAAAAATTGCTAGTGAATATGGTCCCATTATCTGACTTAATCATTTTAATTTTCTTGTTAACTTGTGTTTCAACTAGCAAAAAAAATTATTTAATAATTTTTTCTAGTTCATTTTTTAGCTTCAAGAGAAAATCCAAGTCATTTTGGAAAAAAAATCATCCAAAACAGTTAAGAAATATCTAATACCATTATATGTTCCGTAGTTGTATCGTATGGTCTCAAACATCCACATGGATCAAGTCTAAAGAAGCTAAAGAAATTAAATTACTATCTAAAAAAAGTAATCTTGTCTGTAATGCTAAATGCTAGACTCTACATTGGCGATTAACAACAATTATTTTTGTCTTTAGATCAATTAGAGATATCAGCTTATGAAGAAGAACATGATTGAATCTTTATGCGACAAGGAGACTTGTAAATCCATCTTATCTTCAACTTCTATTTGCATGCATTATTTATTCAATTGATTTGTAGGTGTATCCTTTTGAATTATTTCAATTTCCAACAAAAATTATAAGTCTCCTTCTTGCTTACCAATCCCTTCCACCACTCCAGAATAAAGGTCTTGAAACACACAAAAATCATAATAGAATGTCACTACAAGTAGAAAAGATCCTTTGACACTAAAAAAAAGTTGCATTTAACTTAGGCACATAAAGTACATTCTTAATATTATGTCCTAATGAAACTGAAAGAGATTCAATGTTTGTGATAACAAATATTTTCATTTGGAAGCTCAATTAATCTAGACACATTCAACATCTCACCTTTGGACAGAATTTATATCTGACACCATATGACCACAGGCTCCACTATTTATAATCTAGATAGTGTGATAAGATACCATTTGTATTAGTTAAAAAGATAGTGGGCTGATTAATGGGTAGATATGTTCATGTTCTCCATTATTAGTTATGTTATTTAGTTGTAATAACTAACCATCTATGTTATAAATACATAGATGATTCTATCATTGTGGGCAGTCTTTGAGAAGTTTATTATCATCCTTGTAATTGAAGTTTTGTCCACTCCACACGGACTATGGAGATTTGTCATCTCGAATGGACAAGTTATTAGTTGTAATAATATTTAAGATTCTTGCACTTTCATTACTAGTAACATTTATCTTAGTTTCATTTTTATAGTTATTGTCATTTATGTTTTCAGTCTCTATCAATGTTATCATAGCAACAAAGATCCTTACACAACTTTGTACCCCTTTGATATAATTTTCCAATAGTTTTCAGCATAGTTCTTCAAATGCAGAAGCAACATAATTGAAAGCACAAAAAAATAATTTCAAGAGAAATCAGCTTTCATACACATCCCAGAGGAAAGCTCAAAGTGGTCCTAACATCCTCTTCGACATCTTCACACCATATGGAGTTTCTTAAGTTTGAAGAAGTCAACAAAACTTGCAAAAAATCAATCAAACCAATTTTCTTCTCTTCACCTTGAGGACAAGGCGAAATTTTAGGAGGGGTGTATTGATAAGATACCACTTGTATTAGATAAAAAGATAGTGGACTGATTAAAGGATTGTTATGTTCATGTTCTTCATTATTAGTAATGTTATTTAGTTGTAGTAACTAACTATCCATGTTATAAATACATAGATGATTCTATCATTGTGGGCAGCCTTTGAGAAGTTTATTATCATCCTTGTAATTGAAATTTGGTCCACTCCACACGGACTATGGAGATTTGACATTTCGAATGGATAAGTTATTAGTTGTAATAGCGTTTAAGATTCTTGCACTTTTACTACTAGTAACATTTATCTTAATTTTATTTTTATAATTATTGTCATTTATGTTTCCAACCTCTATCATAGTGTTTATCCATTTTTTTTCTTAAATTGGTTACCTGTCATATTTGCAATAGGTGTTGAACTCTGATCTTTATTTCTTAGTATCTTAAGAATATCTTGATATTGTGCTGAAGCAATTGGGGATTGCTGTTGATTGACTACATAATGTCTAGTTGTAAAGGCATTCTGAACATTTAACTGTCTCATATCAAGTATCTTATTCTCAGTACTTATCATATTGCTTGTGTTGCCTTGTTTCTTGTAATTGACTAGAAGATGCATATATTAAAGTTCCTTGATATATAGTTACTTGTTTGATTTGAAATTGTGTATTCTTCCTATGATGCTCTTCTTCAATCAATTTTAAAAAAAACTTGATTCATTGTTAGAAATGTTCTCATTAGAATGATTTGATATCGTAATACTACATAAATTTCATTAAGCCCCATTAAGAATTGGAACATTTTTAATTGCTGAAAGTATTCTATTCTTTCAGGATCTTGAATTCTCAAAGAAGTTACTGTACCAAACAACTCTTCCCACATAAATTTCAATTTGGTATAGCATTCACCTATTCTAGCAAACCCTCAGATTAACAAAAGTCATTTCACGATGCAAAAATGATATTCTTGAACTACTAAGCACTAACAATGCAGTATCTTCTTTTTTATGATCCAATCAAACAGTATTTGATGCATACATATTGTTGCCCAAGAGCTCATTTGCAACAATACTAATAATCCATGACAAAGGCATTTCACCTTCTCCATTGGAAATGAAGTGCTGGTTCAAATTGCTAACTTACAATGTTCTACAAGATTCATTTATCAACCCTAACTTGTGTATATCAAGAAGCCCATTTTCAATGCATCCATTGTCTCCAGAAACAAAGGATGGGTATGACCCAACGCTAACACTACAAAGGAGATCCATGATGCCCATGAATCAGAATCAAAAGGAATAAATCCAGACAGTTTTTTTTTTCTATTACAAACCAAGGTTCAAACTAGTCTAGCAAGCAAAACACAAGATCAATCAAGTAATTTGATAATTAAAAATCCAAACACTTTTTTTTCTATTACTTAGAGAATGTTGCTTGATTGTAGAACTGGTTCTCGATGCTTGATCGTAAGTACTTGCTTCAATACCATGCCAAGAAGTAGAGATAAAATTCATAAACATCCAATAACACACTTCTCTTAACACTTCTTTACAACAAAAAATTGCAGAAGTTGCCGTCCAGATTTGTAGAAATCACATCATTTCTTTAATTTCACCACATCAATCAGTTCATCAAGCAACAAAACGAGTATTTTTTTTCCTGTACTCAATGATATCCAAATACAAAGCTCAAAGAAGAAATCTAAGAACTGGTGAACTTGGTGACGGCCTTCGTGCCCTCAGACACGGCGTGCTTGGCGAGCTCCCCGGGGAGGACGAGGCGGACGGAGGTCTGGATCTCGCGGGAAGTGATGGTGGGCTTCTTGTTGTACCGCGCGAGCCGGGACGCCTCCCCCGCGAGCTTCTCGAAGATGTCGTTGATGAAGGAGTTCATGATGGACATCGCCTTGCTTGAAATACCGACGTCCGGGTGCACCTGCTTCAGGACCTTGAAGATGTAGATCTTGTAGGTCTCCGAGCCCTTCTTCGCCTTCTTCTTCTTCCTGTCACCGGCGTCCTTGGACTCCGGCACCCGCTTCTCCGCTCTGGGCTTCTTCCCCGCCGGAACCTTCTCAGCGGCAGTAGTCTTCTTCTCCTTCTCCTCCGCCGCCGGAGCCTTCTCGGCCGGCTTCTTCTCCGCCTTGGGGGCCATTAGCGATCGAGTAGAAGAAAACTAACGAGCACGAGAGAGGAGGCTGAAAGCAAAAGCGAGGATTTTTTTTTTTTTTTGTACTACGAAGAGAAGATTGATATGTATATATAGAGGACGATGGTAAACGTGTATTGGTTGTAGGGATTTGGAGAGGATCACTGACGTGGACAAATCGAACCGTGCTTTAGTAATAGGATGAAATAGACGCTTGGGATGTTAAGAAGTCCGAGCGTTCTTTTGGCGCCCTTTGAGTAGATCCGAAATAATAAAAGGGGGTTTAAATTTTCAATACAAAATATTTTTTTTTATGGTGTAACGCGGCGGAAGTAAAAAAAAACTTAAATTAAAATTATCTGTTTGACCTATAAAATATTGGTTCGAAAAAAATTTTGATCACGGAGTAAATATTAGAAGTAACGTTTAGTTTATTTATAATTATTATAATTAAAATAGATTACCTATTTTCTAATATTTTTCAATGTTATTTCTATTCTTGCACTCTCAATTAAATTTTAGTTGAGTACTATTCTTGTTTTAAACCTTTTTTATGCAGTTGAATGTGAAAATATTAAGGTAGATTTTAATATTTTGTTATAGTTCGATTGAGCATTATTAATGTTTTATCCTATTTTGTTGCAATTGGATACTAAACTAGGATTGTGATCACATATTATTTTGGTATAATTAGATGGAAAAAATAAATTTTATTATAACTCTTTTTTATCATAATAACTCAAAAATTGCAAATCATTTTTTTTTTATTTCAATATTATAAAATAATATTTTATACTTAAAAAATCATCCAAAATTTATAGATCATTTTTTAGGTGAAAAAAAATAACTCGACCCAATTTTCACCCATAGTTGCATATAGCAAATAAAACAGTAATTTGAAATATAATTTACTCTGTGCTTTATAAAAGCTTTCTAATTAGATCCATGTGTAGCATATGTTATAAAGGCTCTATTTATTTGGTAGAAAATAAAAACAATTTTCAATTTCAATTTGTCGTCTTGACAACAAAAAAACGTAATTTCCAATTGACGGAGTAACCATTTTCTCTTCACATTTACTCTAATATTTCATCATCAACTGAAACGATTCCAGCCTAGAAGATTTCATTTGTATAGTATACCAGAGAAGAAAAAAATATGGGAAAAAGGCCTGAGCTCAACCTGCAATGTTTGGAATATCAATATGCTCGTAATGATGCTGAAAAAATTTATCAGCATTTGCTGATCAGAATGCAGTAAATTGTTTACCATGATTGACCTTGTCAATTATGAAGGCAGCTTCTTGAAACCAGGAACTCAATCTTGGCCTAAATTTTGCTGCTCCTTGCTTCATAAATCACAGCTGCGAGGACTTATCGGAGAAAACATGCTACAGAACTACAATTTAAAAATTCATGTTTCACTTTTGTGAGTTTGTACTTTCTGCATCGGTGTTTATGGGCAAGGTTCCAGGTAGATCTGAAGCGTAGATGTGACCCATCTTCGTTCGTTTTGTTTCCAAATATTTCTTGTTTTCCTCTGTAATGGGGTTCATTACGGGGACCCTCCCCAACACAGCAAGACCATAGCCTTTTAATCCGATGAACTTTGCTGGATTATTGGTCATCAGACGCATTGTGCGTACTCCAATGTCCCTAAGAATCTGCATGTCATTAATGGAGATATTTGAGCACCAAAACTAGACTCATGATGAGCATAGATACTTGAAACTAGTGATCAGTATTCACATATCTTACCTGTGCACCAATCCCATATTCATGAGCATCAACAGCCAGACCAAGTTCCAAATTTGCTTCCACGGTGTCGTGGCCTAGGTCTTGCAAATTGTACGCACGAAGTTTATGTCCTAATCCAATGCCTCTCCCTTCATGGCCACGAAGGTAAACCAGAACACCTCTGCCAGCTTCCTCAATGAGCTGCATGGCTAGGTCCAGTTGATTGCCACAATCACAACGAGCAGACCCAAGAATATCTCCAGTCAGACACTCTGAATGCACCCTAACAAGGACATCATGTCCATCACGAATGTCCCCCTGAACATTTCCAAGTAGGCAAAGGAAGTTAACCAGCTTGCTCTTTGAACTACTGTTCACAAATCACAGCCATTGGAGAATTGCCTAATTGTTAAAAATGCTAAACCAAAATATTGTCCTCGGACAATTTCAAGATTAAAGACAGAATGTTACAGGAAACATCATTATTTTGTATGCTAGAGTGACCTCAAGTTACTGACTAGGAAGCAATAATCACAAAACGCACAAAAAGAATCGTAGCATTGATTGTCAAGGTTTTATCATTATTCTTAATGAATCGAGTGCAAAATTCATTACCAAAACAATTAAGATTCAAACCAATCCCAAAAATGAATGATTTAAGATCCTACAACAGTGTATTAGCTACAGTGTCAAACTATGCAGTGAGAACTCATAGTTTTGGTTTTTTTTAATGAGAAGGGAGAGCTCATAGTTTTTTATTTTTTGAGCAGGGAGAACTCAGTTTTAAGTATTGGAAGGTATGTTAATGTAATTTCATGATCCATTTACATTATATTTAATGTGAAGTTGTCAGATTGGCTTTAGAAACTAAATCACTGTCTTAATATTTCCATGAATCAACACAGAAGATGCATATCAATGGTCAAACGCTATATCTCATGAAGTTTTTCAACTAATAATATGTCTTTTATTTTTTTTAAGGTCATCTAGCATATTCACTACCATGCAAAACAGATAGATAAAACGGAAACAATGTTCCTGTTTTCCAGAATGTAATTATACCTTCACAACTGCAATGTGCTCTGTTCCATCCAACTTGGACTTGTAACAATAAGCCTGGAAAAGACCCCATTTAGTAGGCATACGGGAGACAGCAATCTTTTCTACCAGCTTTTCCCGCTTTCTTCTGTACCTGCAAACAAAAGAAAAAGCAAGGGTCATTGTACAATTCCCATAAACTGCAAATAATTTACATGATTTTGCAACAATAGGGAAGACAAAAAAGTAGAATATACAGGAAACCCAGTGTTATTATGAACTTAGTATTCCTCTTCGTACCATATATGTTACCTAGGATGAAATATAATGGCATTTATTAGGCTCAAGATTTGTCATATAAAAGCTTGGAATAAGCAATAGTATCTCCAATTCTCCATTTACTTCTAACATCTAATATATCTAATGTAATTCACTTTCACACATTTTATGATTTCGGTTTCTCCAAAAATTCTTTCATATTAATAGATGTATGCAATCAACGCTTTCAATATCCTGCATGACCAATTCTGGACTTCCATTTATTTTTCTTCCTTTTTGGGTGTCAAACAGGATGGAAACCCAGAGATAACAGTGGAATTTACACAGATTGCATGTGTGGCACAGAGTCCCCGACCATAAGAGGTAAAAGGTAAATGGGCGTGAACATGCGCTATCACATCCTGGCGGTTACATCAATGCCTGGCATGTCAAACCAATCTGTGGATCAGTTTCCTTCATGCATGACAATAATATTTTGAACCCCATTTCTTTCTTAAAGCTGTTTCCATAATATTTTTCTAGTTTAACAACACTTGATTTGATTTGCTTCAGTAGATTGTAGCTACATAAGGCAAACAAACATGAAATCAGTATAGTTAAACTGCATTGAGGCATCCTAATCAGATCAGTAATTGAGATTATTGGTAACTTGTAAACTTCTGCCATCTTTCTCAAACCAGGAAGACATGTTGTAGAACCATCCTCCGGATCAACAATGGTTGAAAGAACAGAAATAGGCCTCAGTCCAGCTAGAGTTACTAGATCTACTGATGCCTCTGTATGACCAGCTCTCTTCAAAACGCCCCCATTCCTGTACTTGAGTGGAAAAACATGACCAGGTCTTCTAAAGTCTGCAGGCTTTGAATCAGGAGAAGCAAGAGCACATATTGTTTTAGCTCTATCAGCAGCAGATACACCAGTAGAAGTGTCGACTCTAGCATCCTAGAAAGTATGAGAAAATTAAGTATTTGAAAAACAATTAGATAAGTATTTTAGCTTACTACAATATTGAATTATAATAACGCTTCAAAATTACTTGAGTTTTTTAGCTTACCACAGAAACTGTCAACACAGAAGCTGAAAGGCCCTCAATTTCAGTGATAGGGGCTACCATAGATATCATGAGTCTCTCCAGCTCGTCTTCTTTCATGCCCACTGACACAATTCCAGAACCATGCCTAACCATGAATGCAATACTCTGAGGATTCGCCAGTGTTGCTGCCATGATAAAAGCACTTTCATTGTCATCATTTACAGCAATCACAAGCTAGAGCACAATGAAATTGGTTAATTCAAATATTCCTTCTTTTATTAAATAATATACGAAAGGAACTGGAAGGTTTTGAATTTAACCAAAGAATCCTTCTTATATAGTTATGAGGCCTTTTCTTTTATTTCTCATAAATAAATTCAATTCTATTGATTTGTGTTCAATAAGCATGACTTTTAAGAAGACACACATATATGATAACCTGTACCTGAATATCAACCTTTATGGTTAATCAACCTAAGGAAAAGAAACAGCATGACTTCTATCCAAGATTACTATCTCACTTTAATGTCTTTGATTAATGCAAATTACTAACATTTTCTATTTTCAATCAACTTTAATGAATAAATACTTAAACATATAGTGTTCTATGTCTAAGAAAACAACTTACCTTATTCACATACATGTTTAAATTTAAACAGACTCCCAGAATCAATTAGTTAGAAAGAAGATAAGAGAGAGAGAATCTTTTTTTAAGGGAAAAATACTAAAGCATCATCAAGAATAATGTGTGCTCATTGTTTTCCAATTTCTTTTAGCAGTAGATCAAAGTTGCTTACATGTTGGAGATATTCCTGTAAAAAAATCTCCAGGAGGTGTCACACAGAAATAAGTGAACAGTTATAACCAAACAAAATGGCTCTTTACTAACAAAGAATTTGTGATGTAACCATAATAGGATAAATAGAAACCTAAATAAAGAAATCAGAACTCGATGTTGATTTCATAATTTGATTCATTCTCATTTGTCTTGGTCAAACATCTAACTAGAATGTGAAAAAACCACAAATAAGAAAAATATGAAAATATATACACTGATGTATGCAAGAATCTGACCTTTCCTTCACATATTGCATTAACAGCCTGTTCAATAGAAGAGAAACCTTCTGATGGGCGGTCTGGGTCGTCATCTGTATCACTGACGAAGAAATCAGTTATTTCTTGAGTTATTTCAGCACTGACAGTTACGAATGAAGTAGCTGATACATCAGGCCCACCAAAAGCAGTTCCATTATCTTTTCCGTGGAGGGAACCTCCTTCCAAATAATCTGCACTCCCCTTTCCACCTGGCCTCAGAGCATGACATGCAATTTTCGACCATGCTGTCCTAATCAATCCAGGTTCAAGGTTCTGCACACTTATCAATGACCGCTGACAGCTGATACACATGTTGAACTGGTGAACATGGACTGAATAAAACAAACTAATAAATAAAGTGGGTAAAATGATCAGTTACCAGATTTTCTCCCTTGAGCTGATAAAAGTGTGAGCTGATAAGGGAGAGTGAAATAGAAGACAATCCATGGAAAGGTTTGAGTTAAGGTTTATAACCTTTTTCCAAATATTGTTTTATACATTGTGGCTACTGTTTCAATTTGTCTGCATTTGTTAGATGTTTATCTGTCTTTCTGGCTGGTAGAAGTATATTGGAGCTGTGGAAGGATGCTGACCACATATTCTTGATATGGTAATACCATAACAGAACCACAAACTTATGGTCTATTTGTCTTATATAAGTTAGAAAGAAGCCCATGATTCACCTATACAACTTGCTAGCTATACTTCCAGCAGTTCCCTTTCACCCTTATCTTGGACATTCTATTAAATAATTGAAATGGTACAAGTTTCTTCTGCTGTATTGGGCAGAAAGGTAATCAAATTTGTTGAATCAATAAAATACAAATTTGATGATGATTGTAATATGTGTGGTGTATGAACCACTAATTTCACTGGTTTGTTAGTCATTATCAATCTGCAATCATAACAAGGAAAATAATGTGTCAATTGGTAAATTCTTGAGGAAAGGCAACAAAGCGTATGTTAGCATCCATGGACTCCTGCTACTCATCAATATAGAAGTTATCCAATGCACTGGTCCTTGAAGGGTCGAAACATGTCTTCAACATAAAATATATCTCATCAGTTTGAGCATGCCTCCTATCAGCATTAAAGAATATATGGATCTTGTTTCTGATTTCTATCCAGCTGCATCCAGGAATTTTCTTCATTCCCTTCTCTTTCATCTCCCTCCTTATCAAGGATGCATTATGCCATCTACCAGCAGCAGAGTAAATATTTGAAAGTAAAACAAAGGATGATATGTCCTTTGGATCTAATTCACGAATCCTCACAGCAACAATCTCAGTCATTTCCTTGTTTGAATGAATTTGGCTCCCTCCAAGCAAGGCCTTCCAGAATCCAACTCCAGGCTCGAAAGGCAGCTCCTGAAGGAACTTCTCTGCGGTGCTGAATCTTCCAGACCTAGATAGCAAATCAACCATGCAAGCATAATGTTCTGGTGTTAATATGTCTGGCTGTTCAATCTTAGCCAAATTGAAATATGCAGATCCCTCATCCACCAGTCCCGCATGGTTGCAGGCGAACAACAATCCAAGAAGCGTGACACTATTAGGCTTCAATCCGGAACTACGCATTCTCTTATAGAATTTCAAGGCATCCTCTCCTCTCCCATTCTGTGCAAAACCACAAATGATCGCATTCCAAGAAACAGAATTTTTGCACTCAAGTCGTTCGAAAGCTGCAATACTGTCCTCCAAGCACCCACATTTTGCATAAAAGCTGATAAGAGAATTGACCACATAGACATCAAGTTTTCCCAAGAATTTAATAGCTGAAGCATGAAAACTTCTGCCCATTCCAAGAGCTGTTACATTGGCGGCTGAAGCAACAACACAAGGAAAGGTCGACCAATTCGGTTTCACGCCTTCTTGAAGCATTTCAACAAAAAGATTCACTGCATCCTCATTGAGTCCCACTTGGCAGCATCCGCTGATTACCGCGTTCCACGAAACTACATTCCTATCTGGCATGCGGTGAAAGAGATCCATTGCATCTTGAATCCTCCCGTTCTTCAAGTACCCACTGATCAATGCGGTGTACGCGACAACATTCCTCTCGTCCATGTCTCCAAATGCGCATTGCGCCTCTTCGATGTGGCCGAACTTGGCATAGTGGTCGAGAAGAGAGCTGCCGACGAAGACATTCGAACCAAGGCCCCTCTTCGTCGCGCAAGCGTGGAGCTGCCTACCGACGCCGAGGTCCCCGAGAGCGGTGGAGGAATGCAGCAAGGTGCCGAAGGTGAACTGGTTGGGTAGGAATCCTAGGAGAAGCAAACGGGAGAAGAGTGAAACGGCGTCCCGGTGGCGGCCGCGGCGGGCGAAGGCGCCGATGGCGGACGTCCCCGAGACGACGTCCCAGTTGGGAGTTTCGTCGAACAGTTTGAGAGCAGAGTGGAAATCGAAACAATCGCAGTAAGAGTGGATAAAATGTGGGGCACCCGTCAAAGTGCCGGATTTGAGGTGTTGTGCGTGGGCCTTTTGGATTAAAATGAGGAAAAGATATGGATTGGAGTGCGACGATGGTTTGAGCATTATTTATGCCGCTCGCTTACGACCTCATTCTCCTCTTCTCTTTATCTACAAACTCGCACATCTTTCCGTTCAACTCCTTACACCGCATTCTCTTTTTTTCTTGACCGAGAGTAACAACAAACAACGCCCTTCATCATCCATCAGTCACTCCCATTCGAACCGCTTCACAGTTACAAAGAAAAACTAAGGAATATATTCGCGCTTTGAGCGATTTAATTTATCTTATTATTATTATTATTATTATTATTATTATTATTATTATTATTATTATT
>LTAE01006947.1:14106-47910 GCA_001647135.1 Pontederia paniculata
TCTTATTATTATTATTATTATTATTATTATTATTATTATTATTATTATTATTATTATTATTATTATTATTATTATAAATTAAACATGAATTATAAGTATAAAAATTATTGAATGTATCTTATGTTATATAATTTATTCACATATGACAGATGGAGATAAATTATTCATCTGAATATCTTATAAAATGAAAGCATTTGCATGAATTTGGACAATACTACGTAATGGTTGGATATCATAAAAAATTATTTATTATAAATTATTTGTCTTATATCAATAAAATTTGAGATGAGTGGAAAAATATCATATCGACTTTCTCAAAAATTGAAATTGTGAAGACATGAAAAATAACTCATCAAGTAAGTACATGTGTCTATATATAATAGTATGTAATTAAACTCAAATAGAAAGAAATGTATTAATTCAAAAATCACAATAAAAAATTAAAAAAAACGATGTGAGCAAGAATATGGAATTTTGTCATTACAGCCCAAAGCATGTGCCATGTAACCTTCCTAAGTGATATAATATGTAATTATATTGTCACTTACAATATCAATGAAAACATAACTTTATAAAAAATTTTAGTAAAAAAAATATTATCCAACTAAATATTTTAACATAAAACATTAATCATGCTTTGATAGTTTGATTGTCTTTTTAGATTTGTGCATAAAAGCAAGAACTTGATCAATACCAAGAAGAACAAATCAAATCAATCTTTGAAAGTTTTAAACTTTAATTTTAAAATTCGAATTCTATTGATCAAAATTTGCAGCGATAAATAAGTTAAAAAATGTCATAAGAAATTTAAAACTAAACTTTTCGTTGGAATAATACCCAATGATTAGCTATTGACGGATGAAGATGCTCACATGCCACATAAATCTTCACAATAAATGTGTCATGTTGTTTATCCCTCAAAATATTGTATGCTTAGAGAATGGACTATTGATTCAATAATATTTTGACCAAAATTGTTGAAGCTAACCGCATTAGAAAAAATAGATTTAGCTAAAACGCTCTAAAAAGCACATCATACTTACATGGCAGAATGCGCCTCTAAAGATGCTACGGGAGCTTACCTACATGGCTAAAACTTTGACTTAGACATAGACTTTGATTAGTTAAAGAAGAGAATATAATTATTGTGGATGATGATACAAAATACAAATATACTTTTGCGAAAGTCTTAAAGAGATGATAACATGTGAGTCTCACATTTCACTAATTCATTACATAAGTCCAACTGAATGCACAATTTAATGAGAAAAATAACGGAAAGAGACTCGAGTGTTCATGTGATGTAATATCATCATGAGCATCTTATGTTGCATGCGCCTCTACCATTAATTTTTTACATAATTAAAATTGCAAGGAGATGTACTCCCGTGAGACATGAAGCTCAATAGATGAACAAATAGAAAACTAAATAAGAAAATATTATGGCATTGATATAAAACATCATAAAGAATATATCATGTGATCAAATTATGGATTAATCATGATAGGTGGATAAGATTCATTTGAAAATAAATAAGTAGAGGTTACTGTCGATCTTAGATAACATCACTCTTAAATCAATAACATACATCATCATCATAATACATCAAGTAGATCAAAGAGTGGACCACACATCATATCATAATTTTGATATTATATCATACTTTACTTTCCTTGCGTCATTTTCATCATATGAATTTTATTTTGATCATCATTGCATACTTGCATCATATGCACTTTGCATAACCTACATCACATGTATTTTACTTTCATCATCATTGCATAACTTGCATCATCATCATCATTACTTAATCCATCATTAATGTATGTCTCTTTATTTATGTTCGTCGTTACATTTAGTGATTTTGAGTGACTTTGCATAAGAACGCACATCTTTAGGTTCGTTCAAGCTTAGGATTGTCAAACAAGCCTCCTCGGGAGATGGATATACGTGAATCTTTTTGTTGTATGGAGGGGAGGAATCCATACAACAAGGACTTTATAGTTTCGTTGCAGCTACACTATAATTTTCAAACATAATTCACATAGATTTAATAACATCATTCCCAACAATTGGCACACAATGACGACCTCTTTATTAAATTTTATAATTCATAATATATCATATGATCAGTCATAGAGCATAAGCATCATATTACGAACTAATAAAAATTAGGGTTCATATGGAATCTCATAATATTTGTAACATCACATTATGTATCAATAATGATTAGGGTCATGCAAAGTTTTATAACATCAATCATCATGATATGAATATGTAATGATCATGAGTCATATAAAGTTTTATAACATTAACATCATCATAATATGAATCGACAATTATTATGATTTATATAAAGTCGTATGATGCAGACATCATCATGATATGAACTGATAATAATCAGGATTCATATAATTTTTTATAACTTGAATGTCACCATGATATGAACAATATAATGATCATGTTCAAATAAGATACTTTGACATTAATATCATCATATAACTATTTAATACTTCTTAATCAAAATGATTCATAGGAGGATCATAAAAAAGATTGAGTAACCATGTAGAATCATTGATAATGTCAAGTAAAGATGGAATCAAATAAAATCTTTAATCATTCAAATAAAAGATGAATCACATAATAAAACTACAGTAAAATCATTTTTGTCTTATGGACATTGAGTGGCCCAAAATCTAACATAAAATTATGCCACATGAGTGATTATGTAGCCTTCGTATAGATTATGACATCTCATTATAGATTTAGAATAATCACAAAAGAATATCATAATTTATTCTTGTAATTGTCTCTTAAGATCTAAGAGATAAATAATGTGATTTATCGTTAAGGCAGACAAGTATTATTAAAATTAATTTATTATAACAATAATGACAACATAAAATGCATATCTTTTGGGACAATTTCAAATAAGATATTCATTTTCATCTTTGGACAAATCTAACACATTGTCAATATAAAATTTCTAACTAAGTCCAAAAATATCCATTTAGAATAATTATATATTTTTTTCTAAAAAGACTCTTAGAGGATTGATATATAATATTTTCATATTTTGTCTCTTTATCATTTGTTCTTAAAAAATCTTACAATATTGTCTCTCTATTTCATATCGAGCGTTTTGATAGTTAAATCTTAAAACATTCATAACTACCTATAACATTATCCTTTTTAGGTCGTTACAAGTTCTTGTACAAGATAACAACGAATTGTACCTACTTCATAAATTTCATAAGTAGGATATGTTATACCTCGGGACAGCTTGACATAGAGATAGTATTTGGATCATAATATTTTCTATAAACATCGGATCAAGGTGAAATCAATTGCTAATGAAACTAGACTTCATGATCTACACATTCATATAATATTTGTAATTTTTAGATGATATAACCTATTAAAAATATATTCTAAACGGGGATTAGAAATATGGACAAATTGAATAGCATGTATCTAACAATATAAACATTGGATCTTATTGATTATGACATTAAAACCTAATTTATATATAGATTTATACTTCTATTTTAAATAGAAAAACCTTTAAAACTTGAACATCACAAGATCAAATTCGAAATCATATTTTTTCTTGTTTAGGTTCTGAATCACCTACCTTTTGGAGAAATAAACGGTCGTCATTCCTTTCTTTTCTTTCTTCGATCCCGGAAGCATCTCCTTGTTCTCATGTGCCCTAGGCAACATCGTCTAGTATGGATACATGACATCAGAGGAGAAGAGAGAGAGAGAAAAAAAAGGACAAAGAGCGAGAGGGAGAGAGAAAAAGAGAGATTTGAGGAGGTTACTTAAGGGAGAGTGGGAGATTGAAAGAGAGGGAAGTGAGGTGAGGTGGCAGGTGTAACTGCCTCACCTCCATCATTTTTTTATTTTTTCTTTTTATCAAGTTGTTATAAACATAATTAAAAATACTATATAAAATATATTTAAAAAATAATGATGTGAAGATTCATACATTTTGGAATATAAATGAATATATAAAAAAACAATGTCAGTTATAGAAGAAAAGAACCTCCTAACGTGAAAAAAAAGAAAATGTGAATGAAAGTATAACCTACCAAATAGAGATATGAACATAAAAGCAATAAAAATGAGAAAGTTGTTAAGTAATATAATAAAAACATTAGAACAATTATAACATCTGCACAAGAGGAAATTTGAATTCTTTGTTGCATGAATTACAAATATGACAATCGTCAATAGGAATAACTTTTTTATTACATGAGTGACATGAAAGATAGTACCATCCAAAATAATCATCAATGCCAATTAACTTAACCTTAGAAATAATTAACATGTTCATGCAATAGTTATTTATATTTCGTTGTTTATCATAAAACATAATGTCTAAATGTGATAATGCACATATCATAACGTCATTAGACCAAGTAGCTTCAAGTAATTCCTTAATAGTCATTCTGTTCAATAACATTTCTTCTTCAAGAGGTATGATATTGGAACGTGATGATTCAATACCGACGGGACTTTGGGAAAATCTTTCAACCAAAGACACTATATAATCAGTTCTCAAGTTCACATAGACTGTGGAAGAAATTTAGAATAAAATGTCACTTCACTTGATTAGGAAGAAAATGATCATTCTTATATAAAACTATTTAGTAATACAATAAATAAATAAATGTAAAAACTAAATTTATATATATCAAAAAATATTTTCACCAATACAAAAGTGACCACCACAATAAAAGGTCCATTTTCCTTTTTATATAAGCTCGGATCAAAAGTATCAGTCAACTCTTCCTACAAAAGTGATCCTTGCTGGAATAGAACTGTGTAACGCCCCCAAAACGCGTCGCTTGGGGGCTCGGCCCGCGAGGGCTTTTCAGACGACGCTACATGGACATTGAACTTGGGCATTCCATATGGGCTCACTAAGAAATAAAAGTAAGCAAGCTCGTGACCATAAAAAATAAAAAGATAAAAGATAATAATATTGCAGCAGGAAAAAAAGACAAGATATCATAAAGATAAACATATATCATGGCAACGGAAATATATTAAAATCTATATAACATCTTGCCACATATGGGTATAAATCCATGGCCAAATATAAGGCCTATAACATGAGTCTTAGGCTCATTCGACTCGAAACATAAAATAAAGATAAGTTCTTTAGACATGACACTAGTGACATAAAAGTCCTACAAGACCTAGACACGACAATGTGAAAATCAAAGCCGCCATGAGCACACCATTACCAAGCACTTCATGCATCTTCGCCTACATGGATCCAGAAACAGGGGAGGTGGAAACCCTCCGGTTAGAGTATGTAAAGGTCTGCATCTATCATGCAATATATGTGTCATAACATAACATGATCATAAGTATGAATATTGAGCATACACCATTTTAGGTAACCTAAGCATATGACATTTGCATAACTTGAGCATAACATTGAACATTCATATATGAAGCATTGCATACATGAAGCATTACATACATGAAGCATAAATGATACTAAGCATTTTATGTTCATAATCATCATCTTTGTACCTTTACATCTTTACATATTAGCCATGTGGCCCATTTTGAGTTCTCTTTGACTCACATCATCCTCATCTTAAACATCTTGATCATAAGGTCAATTATTATCTTTACATGAAGAGTATCGGGTAACATTGACACACATATGGCTAGTTAGGTCGACCCTTCTCTGGGGTCAATATTGGATCCTTCTTTGGGGTTCAATATAGGGAAGCACACCCCACTACTACTAGTGAGGAGACGTCACTTCCGAGGCCTTTGGCTACTTCCCCCGTCTATAATGCGCCTCGACTAATTCATCATATTCTTTTCAATACATCAAGCATAGCAATCAATCTTATTATTTTAATCTAATTACGATTTTACATGCATCTCGATGACTAGGTAACACAAGCATCAAGCATGGTTTGTTACCTTGCAAGAGCATAAAGCATAGCATACAATTGATTTGATCAAACATTAGGAAGGTAAACAACATAGTAAGCATCTATAAGGTTCATATAGCTTAAAATGTATGTCATCACAGCCCATGAAGAGGCCATCACGGTCGTGATACATAGTGTCACGGCCCGTTACATACTATCATGGCCCGTGACCCTCACTGTCACGACTAGCGATACATTATCACGGTCGTGACTTAAGCAGTGCAGCAAGATCTCGTCGTGTCACGACCCATGATATTCCATCACGGTCGTGACCAAAATGGTCGGTCATGGCCTCCTCGTGTCACGACCCGTGATCCACATTGTCACGGTCGTGATCGAAGCGGTCTAACATAGTCTGCTCATGTCACGGCTCGTGATAATCAATCACGATCGTGACCGAAGCGGTCTGTCGTGACTTCGCGTCTCGACCAGGTGTTACGGCCCGTGAGGTCTTCTCACGACCCGTAAGGAACTCCGTCACGGCCCGTGATATAACGTCACAAACGTGACCGAAGCCGTGTTTCGCAGTTGTCACGACCCAGGCATTACGGTTCATGATAACATCTAACGACACATGATACGCCCCATCACGTTCCATGATGCTTGTCTTGGAAACCCGTTTCTCACCTCATTTCACTCACAAATTCAACATTTTTATATTTATGAACTTATCATCCTCAAGGAGGTCCATACATGAGTGAATGCTTATATTCTAGAGTTCCAGACATATGAATTTGAGCATTTAAAAGTATCACATTAAATGCAATTGGATTCAAGTTACAACAGAGGGTTCACATATACATCCTAAAGTTCATATACATACCCTATGGTTCATAGTTCATCATATTCTCAACATTTGAGGGTTGAAACACGAAAAAAGCATAGCATTGCAGAATTTACATCATGGGAACATGGTTTGTTCATAACATAACTCATATGAATCATAGCAACATTATAAAGAATCCTAAGACATGAGAATATATTTCAATCAATAGAAGTTTAGGTTATTATAACATAAGGAATCATAAGGTGGACATATGAACATCATTATAATCATTAAGGAAACATAACATTCATCACATGGTTCATATCACACCAAACACATATTAAGGAGTCATTTAGACGTAAGATCAAACACCTAATATGCATACAGCTAACATTTCATCCCCTCATCTTTAAATCTAAGAACATGGTATTCTTATAAACATAAGGACATAAATAGGTAAATAACTATGTTAGAATTATCACTTAGGATTTCTGTCATACATTTTAGGTTCTTACAAGCATATAGAGTTCATCATCTATCATGTACATGGTTCTAGGGTTTCATAATAAGAAGGCTCATATAAAAGGATCATATAACTAACTTGACATCATGCTAATGATATGACATTCATAATATGAGATCAAACATACTTGAATGATAAGAAAGAACATATAGACATATCAACAAACACATGATATATAACATTCCTAATGACATCACCATCATTTCTACCATATAAGAAAGGACTTCTTATAATCCTCAAACTAATAAGATGAGAAATATGGGATTGGATCCCATCTACATACCTTAGCAAAATTCCTAATTCCTTCTACCTCTTCTTCCTTCTTAATTCCTTCTTCCCTTTCAACTTGATGAATCCCTAAAGACTTCTTCTTCCTCTCTTTGTTCCCCTTGGGCCTCTTGAGCTTCAACCTTCCTAAAATCCACTTGAGTTAATACAATGGTGGAGAGCCTCCTTAAACCCTACTTTTTGGGTGTGTCATAGAGAGAAGAGAGAAAGAGAGAGAGTGGGAATGAGTGAAATGAGAAAATGAGACTAATTTACCTCTTTTATACCTAGGGCATCATGTGTTTAGGTTGGATTTTGAGCTTAGTTGGCTAAGTGGGCTAGTTTATTCATTTGAGGTCTCTTTTATATTTTTGGAGATTTACAACTGTATAACAAAGATAAAGTGCATTCACATGTCATAAAAAAATTCATTTGCTGCCATTGTATTAATATTAAAATAATAGCACACTCATTAATCAGTTACAACTTTAATATCACTTTTTTTTACGACTAGTCCCAAAAAACTTTAATTTTTGCAAAATCGAACATGCGCCCAACAACATTTACAAAATTAGAAGACGAAAAAATAAAACATGTTAGAAATAATGAAAAAGAGAGACAAACTATTATATGCTAAAGAATAAAAAAAATATCAAACCAGAGAAATTTTTATTATCGTTGACACATAAATGATACTAAGCATTTTATGTTCATATTCATCATCTTTGTACCTTTACATCTTTACATATTAGTCATGTGGTCCATTTTGAGTTCTCTTTGACTCAAATCATGCTCATCTTAAACATCTTGATCATAAGGTCAATTATTATCTTTACATGAAGAGTATCGGGTAATATTGACACACATATGGCTAGTTAGGTTGACCCTTCTCTGGGGTCAATATTGGATCCTTCTCTGAGGTCCAATATAAGGAAGCACACCCAACTACTACTAGTGATGAGACGTCACTTTCGAGGCCTTTGGCTACTTCCCCTTCTCTAATGCGCCTTGACTAATTCATCATCTTCTTTTCAATACATCATGCATAACAATCAATCTTGTTATTTTAACTTAATTACGACTTTGCATGCATCTCGATGACTAGGTGTAACACAAGCATCAAACATGGTTTGCTACCTTGCAAGAGCATAAAGCATAACATACAATTGATTTGATCAAACATTAGGAAGGTAAACAACATAGTAAGCATCTATAAGGTTCATATAGCTTAAAATGTATGTAATCATGGCCCATGAAGAGGCCATCACGGTCGTGATGCGTAGTGTCACGGCCCGTTACATACTATCACGACCCGTGACCCTCACTGTCACGGCCATTGATACATTATCACGGTCGTGACCGAAGCAGTGCAGCAAGGTCTCGTCGTGTCACGGCCCGTTATATTCCATCACGGTCATGACCAAAATGGTCGGTCATGGCCTCCTCGTGTCACGACCCTTGATCCACATTGTCACGACCATGATCGAAGCGGTCTAACATGGTCTGCTCATGTCACGACTCATGATAATCAATCAAGACCGTGACCGAAGCGGTCTATCGTGACTTCCCGTCTCGACCAGGTGTTACGGCCCATGAGGTCTTCTCACGACCCGTAAGGAACTCTGTCACGGCCCGTGATATAACGTCATGGTCGTGACCGAAGCCGTATTTCACGGTTGTCACGACCCAGGCATTACGACTCATGATATCATCTAGCGACTCGTGATACGCCCCATCACGGTCCATGATGCTTGTCCTGGAAACCCGTTTTCGCCCCATTTCACTCACAAATTCAACATTTTCATACTTATGAACTTATCATCCTCAAGGAGGTCCATACATGAGTAAATGGTTATATTTTAAGGTTCCAGACATATCAACTTGAGCATTTAAAAGTATCACATTAAATGCAATTGGATTCAAGTTACAACTTAGAGTTCACATATACATATACATACCCTATGGTTCATAATTCATCAAATTCTCAACATTTAAGGGTTGAAACACAAAAGAAGCATAGCATTGCAGAATTTACATCATGGGAACATGGTTTGATCATAACAAACAACATAATAAAGAATCCTAAGACATGAGAATACATTTCAATAGATAGAAGTGTAGGTTATTATAACATAAGGAATCATAAGGTGGACATATGAACATCATTATAATCATTAAGGAAATATAACATTCATCACATGGTTCATATCACACCAAACACATAAAAAGGAGTCATTTAGACATAAGATCAAACACCTAATATGCATACACCTAACATGTCATCCCCTCATNCTACATACCTTAGTAAAATCCCTAATTCCTTCTAGCTCTTCTTCCTTCTTGATTCCTTCTTCCCTTTCAACTTGATGAATCCCTAAAGTCTTCTTCTTCATCTCCTTGTTCCCCTTGGGCCTCTTGAGCTTCAACCTTCCTCAAATCCACTTGAGTTAATACAATGGTGGAGAGCCTCCTTAAACCCTAGTTTTTGGGTGTACCATAGAGAGAAGAGAGAAAGAGAGAGAGTGGGAATGGGTGAAATGAGAAAATGAGGCTGATTTACCCCTTTTATACCTAGGGCATCATGTGTTTAGGGTGGATTTTGAGCTTAGTTGGCTAAGTGAGCTAGTTTATTCATTTGAGGCATCTTTTATATTTTTGGGGATTTACAACTGTATAACAAAGATAAAGTGCATTCACATGTCATAAAAAAATTCATTTGCTGCCATTGTATTAGATATTAAAATAATAACACACTCATTAATCAGTTACAACTTTAGTATCTCTTTTTTTACGACTAGTCCCAAAAAACTTTAATTTTTGCAAAACCAAACATGCGCCCAAAAACATTAACAAAATTAGAAGACGAAAAGATAAAACATGTTAGAAATAATGGAGAAGAGAGACAAACTATTATATGCTAAAGAATAAAAAAAATATCAAACCAGAGAAAATTTTATTATCGTTGATGCATAAATGATACTAAGCATTTTATGTTCATAATCATCATCTTTGTACCTTTACATCTTTACATATTAGCCATGTGGTCCATTTTGAGTTCTCTTTGACTCACATCATCCTCATCTTAAACATCTTGATCATAAGGTCAATTATTATTTTTACATGAAGAGTATCGGGTAATATTGGCACACATATGACTAGTTAGGTCGACCTTTTTCTGGGGTCAATATTGGATCATTCTCTGGGGCCCAATATAAGGAAGCACACCCCACTACTACTAGTGATGAGATGTCACTTCCGAGACCTTTGGCTACTTCCCCCTTCTCTAATGCGCCTTGACTAATTCATCATCTTCTTTTCAATACATCAAGCATAATAATCAATCTTGTTATTTTAACCTAATTACGACTTTGCATGCATCTCGATGACTAGGTGTAACACAAGCATCAAACATGGTTTGCTACCTTGCAAGAGCATAAAGCATAACATACAATTGATTTGATCAAACATTAGGAAGGTAAACAACATAGTAAGCATCTACAATGTTCATATAGCTTAAAATGTATGTCATCACGGCCCATGAAGAGGCCATCACGGCTGTGATACGTAGTGTCACGACCCGTTACATACTATCACGGCGTGACCCTCACTGTCACAGCCAGTGATACATTATCACGGTCGTGACCGAAGCAGTGTAGCAAAGTCTCATCGTGTCACAGCCCGTGATATTCCATCACGGTCGTGACCAAAACGGTCGGTCATGGCCTCCTCGTGTCATGACCCGTGATCCACATTGTCACGGCCATGATCGAAGCGGTCTAACATGGTCTGCTCATGTCACGGCTCGTGATAATCAATCACGACCGTGACCGAAGCAGTCTGTCGTGACTTCGTATCTCGACCAGGTGTTACGGCCCGTGAGGTCTTCTCACGACCCGTAAGGAACTCCGTCACGACCCGTGATATAACGTCACGGACGTGATCGAAGCCGTGTTTCGCGGTTGTCACGACCCAGGCATTACGACTCATGATATCATCTAACGACTCGTGATACGCCCCATCACGGTCCATGATGCTTGTCCTGGAAACCCGTTTTCACCCCCATTTCACTCACAAATTCGACATTTTAATAGTTATGAACTTATCATCCTCAAGGAGGTCCATACATGAGTGAATGGTTATATTCTAGGGTTCGAGACATATCAATTTGAGCATTTAAAAGCATCACATTAAATGCAATTGGATTCAAGTTACAACATAGGGTTCACATATACATCCTAAAGTTCATATACACACACTAGGGTTCATAATTCATCATATTCTCAACATTTGAGGGTTGAAACACGAAAGAAGCATAGCATTGAAGAATTTACATCATGGGAACATGGTTTGATTATAACATGGCTCATATGAATCATAGCAACATAATAAAGAATCCTAGAATACATTTCAATCAGTAGAAGTTTAGGTTATTATAACATAAGGAATCATAAGGTGGACATATGAACATTATTATAATCATTAAGAAAACATAACATTCATCACATGGTTCATATCACACCAAACACATAAAAAGGAGTCATTTAGACATAAGATCAAACACCTAATATGCATACACCTAACATGTCATCCCCTCATCTTTAACTCTAAGAACATGGTATTCTTATAAACAAAGGGACATAAATAGGTAAATAACTAGGTTAGAATTATCACTTAGGGTTTCTGTCATACATTTTAGGTTCTTACAAGCATCTAGAGTTCATCCTCTATCATGTACATGGTTCTAGGGTTTTATAATAAGAAGACTCGTATAAAATGATCATATAACTAACTTGACATCATGCTAATGATATGACATTCATAATATGAGATCAAACATACTTGAATGATAAGAAAGAACATATAGACATATCAACAAACACATGATATTTAACATTCCTAATGCCATCACCATCATTTCTACCATATAAGAAAGGACTTCTTATAATTCTCAAACTAATATGGTGAGAAATATGGGATTGGTTCCCCTCTACATACCTTAGCAAAATCCCTAATTCCTTCTACCTCTTCTTCCTTCTTGATTCCTTCTTCCCTTTCAACTTGATGAATCCCTAAAGTCTTCTTCTTCCTCTCGTTGTTCCCCTTGGGCCTTTTGAGCTTCAACCTTCCTCAAATTCACTTGAGTTAATACAATGGTGGAGAGCCTCCTCAAACCCTAGTTTTTGGGTGTGTCATAGAGAGAAGAGAGAAAGAGAGAGAGTGAGAATGGGTGAAATGAGAAAATGGGGCTGATTTACCCCTTTTATACCTAGGACATCATGTGTTTAGGGTGAATTTTGGGCTTAGTTGGCTAAGTGGGTTAGCTTATTTATTTGGGGCCTCTTTTATATTTTTGGGAATTTCCAACTGTATAACAAAGATAAAGTGCATTCACATGTCATAAAAAAATTCATTTGCTGCCATTGTATTAAATATTAAAATAATAACACACTCATTAATCAGTTACAACTTTAATATCTCTTTTTTTACGACTAGTCCCAAAAAACTTTAATTTTTGAAAATCGAACATGCGCCCAACAACATTTACAAAATTAGAAGGCGAAAAAATAAAACATGTTAGAAATAATGGAGAAGAGAGACAAACTATTATATGCTAAATAATAAAAAAATATCAAACCAGAGAAAATTTTATTATCGTTGACACATCCTTAAGCCAATTTCTTGTTTATGAAATAAAACTTATTGATAAAAATATGTGAACCCTCTTCCAACTTCTTAGTTGTAGTTCTTGATAAAAATATGATTCTTTTTTTAGTATCAATTGGTTTATATTATGTCAAGCTAGAGATGACTTTGAAATTTTTATTAGAGAATATAAAGCCCTTAATTGTTAGGTGTTTGAATCGTCTAACTTGATTTTTACGGATTGAAGGATGCATCAAGCTTATTAGCTCTCTATCTTTCCTCAAATTTATGACTTCACACATCCTACAAATTCTAGCTATAATAGACCAATCATCTTTAACATTATTAATATCACTATGAAGTGAATAGTCCATTTTGATACCAAGTAAAATATACACTCAAAAGGGCGTAGAAAATGTTTGAAAAAAATGTTCCTTAAATAGTGAAGAAGAAACTAAACTTTTGTAACCTCCCATAATAAATAATTAAAAATATTAATGACAACTTCTTTTGTAACCTCAGTATTTTATGTGTAATAGTAGATGGTTATTAGAATATTGAAAAAAATAAAATGAAATTAAGAATTTAAATCATTAAAAAAGGTCAACAAATCAGAAAATAGACAAATGGGAAGGATGGGTAATAAAAATAGTTAACTATAAAAAAGGTCAACAAATCAAAAAGTTATTATATTATTCAAAAACTATCTCATCTTTATTGCTCTAATATTCATATTTCTATTTGGTAGGTTACATTTTCATTCTTGTTTTCTTTTTTCTTTCAAGTGAGGAAGTTCTCTTCTTCTGTGACTAACATTGCATTTTAATATACAATATGCACAATTTTATTTGTATTCCAAAATGTATGAATCTTCACATCATTATTCCTTTAGATACATTTCATATAATAATTTTTTGATTATATTTTGAGATTAGCTAAACCTAAAATTTCTATTTGCAGTTAGCTTTGACAATTTTGGTAAAAAAATTATTGAATCAATAGTCCATTCTTTAAGCATAAAACATTTAAATGGATAAACAACATCACACATTTATTGTGAAGATTTATGTGGCATGTGAACATCTTCCCCCATCAATAGCTAAGCATTTTATATTAGTCCAACTTTAGTTTGATGACAACTAAATGTTTAGGTTTTAAATTTCTTATGACATTTTTTAACTTATTTGCCGCCACAAATCTGATCAATGGAATTCAAAATTTAAAACTTTCAAAGATTTAATTTGATTTGTTGTTCTTGATGTTAATCAAGTTCTTGCTTTTATAACTTGATGAAGATATAGAAAAAAATCTAAAAGGACAATCAAACTATCAAAACATGATTAATGGTTTATGTTACAATGTTTAGTTGGATTTTTTTTTACTAAAAAATTCTATAAATCATCTTTCCATTAACATTGTAAGTGACAATATAACTACATATTATATTACTTAGGAAGGTTCCATGACACACATGTGGACAACCGATGTAATGACAAATTCCATATTCTTGCTTACATCATTATTTTTATTATTTTTATCGTGATTTTTGAATTAATACATTTATTTCTATTTGGGTTTGATTGATATTATTATATATAGGCAGATGTAATTACTACATTCATGATGAATTTTTTTCATATGTCTTCACAATTTCATTTTATGAGAAACCCAGAATCTACTATGTATATGTTTACAAATTCTACAATCCATAAAGAAGAAAAGATTGTATTGATCATCAAGTACATATATTGGTGAGCAATATCAATGGCAGAGCTAGAAAAATTTGAGTGGGTTCACAAAACTAATATAATAGTATCTAAGAGAAAAATAAATACTCAATGTAAATTTATTATTTAACATTAATTTTATGAAGTTTATTTTTTAAATCCTACCAATACGTATATCATTAGTAACCATATATTACTAAACATATTATATAAAATTAGTTATGGTAAAAACTTAAAAGCTTATAAGAGAAAGAAATATATTATTTAACATAAAATAAAAATTCTGATAATTAATAATAATTAAAATTAAAATAAATAATCACACAATCTATATATTTCTTTCATCAAATAGAAATAGTGTATCTACAAATGGAAGAAGAAAAAAAAGTAGAAGCCCTCTTAGATTAAGATAAATACCATATGAAATTTGATAAAGTAACTAATTGTTAGATAATTAATGGTTTGAAAAGTGAAAGAGAAAAAAAAATACTAGTGGTCACTATAATTACTATCTTAATATTATTTTTTTGTGAAGATTTTATTTTTTGAAAAAGTTATTAAAATGATATCATTAATAACTTTATTTCGAAAATAATATTTATGAGATTATAGTTAATTATGGATATGACAATTTTATTTGAATGGGTGGAATTATATAAAAATTGTAACTTTTACTTCGAAAAGTTGGGGAAGACGTTGTAAAAGAAAAAAATGCATACAATTTATACAATAAAATTGTGATATTTGATACTAATAAAAATAAAAAAAACAATATTAAAAGAAATGTAATTAATATATTTATTGCAGTGAATTTAAATTATTTACTTGAATGAAAACTACATAATTGAAAAGGGAAAGAGAAAAAAATATGTAGAAGATGTGTACATATAAAAGTTGTTGAACTTGGTTAAAAAGTTAGCCATCGAGAGTTACGAGCCCTTCACCTGTTGCAATATAAAATGTAGTCACACCCGTCTATACTATGAATAAGATATAAGTAATATGCATACATTTTGTATTTAACCAGTGCCGACATTCCTGGGGGACACCATCAATAGCATGTGCGACGAAGATTGGCTTCAAGGAGAAAACATATACATATATAGTAGATTTGGATATCATCAGTTACGTGCTTAAATTGCACATAAATATAAAAATTAATAGAATTAATTCGACATGTATGAAAGCAAGGATAGATCAATATGAAGTTAGAAGTCTTTTTGGAGAAAGCTCTAATTGGCCACCATATACATCAGGAAACAAAACAACCTAATTAATAAGTTTAATATCTTTTTAAGGGGAATGGAAGGTAATGTAAAGAAAGAGAAACTAGGAAATGATAATAAAAGAGAATGAAGATGAATAATTAACTTGCTTGGATATCATAACTATAGAGAATAAAGGGGAATCCATTAAGTAATAAATTTATTTAGATGAATATATTCTTATACATGAGTTTGAAAACTCTGATTTAATTAATTGCCTCAATGATGGAAAGAGGAAGTTTTTAGTTGTAAACAAATGGAGATGCAATTAATTATAAAAAAACAATAGAATGGTCATCTCAGCTTGTTGGAGTTCAAAAGAATACATGTTAACACACTCGATTAATGATAGGAGAGAAATAAAAACTTAATAGAAAGAGTTAGAAAATAATAATGTTCCAAAAAAATCATATAAAAGATAAATCTAATATTTGAAGGAGAGAGCTTTAAGATACCCAAATTTCAGGTGTAGATAAGAATATAAGATATGGGTAAAATATTTATAAAAATGCTTTATATTACAACGCAATCTACTCCTCTTACATTGCATATTAATATTCTAGTATGGACTTGTGATCATAGGCCCCACATTAATAAGCCTATAGGAGAATGTGAAAGAGAGAGCGAACTGTTGTAATATAAAGCGTTGCACACTCATTGCCTCAAGATTTATAAGCAATTAAAATATTTTTTTTCATTAAAATTAGATTATTTTTTAAGAAATTAAAGTTTTTGTTTAAGGGATATGGTAAGTCCAATCAAATATTATTTTGATAATAAATTTTAATAATTCAACATATATGACCTTTCAAATTCATAAAAAGTTATCTACTAAAAGAAATCAATGAAGAAGTTATCACAATCTTCTCATTAAAGAAAGAAAAAAAATATTAAAACAATTAAAAAAAGGAGAAAAAAGGAAAACAAGGAGGAAGGACAAGTGGTTGAAACAACTTTTGGTTATATAAGATATAACTTTCTACCAATATATGAGTTTAATAAATGTGTACCATATTTAAGTAGGGTACACTTTATCTCCTAACTTATGGGTCATTGAATATGAGATATGCGATTAAAAAATAAATAATTTATCTAAGGTTAATATTTTTTACTTATTTTTTTAATAATAATTTTTAAATCCAACAATCTAAAAGATAGAATACCACTGTGTACCTTACTTAAGTATGATACACCTTCATTAAATTCATAATTTAAGCTCCATATTTTGTACTATTCTGATATCCAATGGAGACTTGATGGTCTACTTTTGTTCGAGCCCTTAGTCAAGAATGAAAAGAGGATCAAAGTCGTAAAATCTTATTCATAAATAAAAAAAACACATATATTTACAAAAATGTATGTTAATTTTAATTCTTAATGATATATTTTTTTATTCAAAGTGTTTTATTAGTAAATAGCCACCAAAACGATATAAATGTGAATAGTTAACCAAATCCAAATGCATTTGGATAACATTCATTTCAAGATAAACTATATGACAAAATATATAATCAGTTGTTGGGAAATAACAAAAAAGAGAGAAAGATCAATATTCAGTTTCACTATTTCGTGTTCAAAATCATAAGCGGCAGGACAACCACATACAAAATAAAGAAATTATATATATGTCCCTCAAAAAAAATTTCTCAAGGATATGCCTCCGAACCCCCGCCTTCGGGCAAGGGACGACAACAGGGGTGGGTGGTCATGATCTCGACATAATATTCCTAGTAAAAACATAATGCTATACTAAATTAAACTATTTTTGTAATAAATATTTGAACTTATGGAGCATAGCCAGGATCAATGGAAAGAGGTCGCTCATGAATCGTTACAATGAGGAGCTCGATCATAAACAAGACAACGTTTAAGATATGTTTTTATTTTGTTAAAAAATGATTTAGAGAATTAAATTTTTTTACTAGAGGTTTATACAGTTAATTTGCATAAGATGGGATCTTGATCTTAACTTCGATCCGATCTTAACACTTTAATCTTAGTAATGCGACGGAGATCAGTCCATCAAATTTTCAGTACCATTTTAATCGTCGTCTCATATAAGGGACTCCAAAAGATGTTTTTGAGAGGCGTATGTTGAAAAGGCAAGACAAATAACAATCCCTGTACATTGTGCAACAGTCATAATAATTTGCCAGATTATGACTCATTATTTCTGGAATGGTTACCAGATGCAAATTCCTAAGCATCCGCAAAAAGATTATATAATAGAAATCACATTGCATGTTAAATATTTGCTTGCAAAAGATTTATGAATCCTCAGCATGATATGCATGAAAATATCTTGAGAGTTCTGTATCACTAAATGAGCTCGTTAATTTTCAGATCCAGAGTTAGAGCTTTCCTTAGGGGCAGCCCATTGTTGGCTGGCATGGGATTTTGCCCATGGATCAAGAGGGGTTCGCTGAGGTGGTTGTGGCATCGGCGGTTTGGCCTCCCTGAGTTCATTCTCTCTATCAACAAACCTGCACAATGTGACCAAAGCAATTGAGAAAGTTTTTTCAACAAGAACATTTTCACATGCTATTCTCTCATTGAATTAAGCAAATCAGACACATCGTGGGATCCATTTTAGAGCTCACAACAAGCAACAAGTTTCAAGCAATTGAATAAACAGTTGCTTGAAACAACAGTATGCAACCACAGAAAAAGAGTACCTCACTTATATTAAATATTTTGGCCAAGATATGTAAAACTAGTAGTGCCAATAAGAAATTTTCTGGTAGTTTTAGCTAAAGAGAGGCTTATTTGAATGAGAAATTAAATATTATAAACACAAATGAGATAAGCAAATCAAGAACAAAGTTTTACTCAATATATGCCATTGGTGCAGCATCTCCCATTCGTATGCGCGTTCTAAGCAGTCTTGTGTAACCACCTGCTCGATCTCTGATATTCAAAGAAATGCTTCACATCAGATGAAGAAACCTTATTAAACAGAACACATAACTAGATTAGGTAATTACTTATAGCGATAAGCAAGCTCTGTGAATAGCTTATGTATAACATCATCTCCACGAACGAAACCAGCAGCACGCTGTGCAGCAGCAAGTGTACCCTGTCAAAGATCAAATTCATAACTATAGAGCAAAAACCATTAAAGATTCACACGACATGAAGTATTAAAACTTCATAAAATCTTCCTCTAGTAGCAAGTAGCACAATTTACAAATGAAGAACATAATCAGTCAATGAGATAGGATTTTTACATAATGAAAGTTGCAACAAAAAATTAGACTACACAGAAATACAACTGACCAAGATAGATTAACTCCTTAAAACTCTAGTTTTCATGAATTTCCTTCTCAGTTCTATCCAGAAGTCATCAAAGATGCACAAGTGGACAGCTATAACATATCGCTGTTGAACACATTATTATTGCAGAAGGCCCTATCATCACCAAAATTCTAAACCCACATACATGATCAAATTTGGGCACAATCTATAACAAAAAATAACAGATATTTAGGGCGAAAACTTGCTCAAAAGGTCCTTGATCCTCCCCCTTGGAAGCGAAGATGCAAAGCGTCACTTTTCAAAAGGAAGGAGTGCCATAAACCCCGAAACGAAATGAAGCTCGTTCCCTTTCGTCAAGTGGGTAAGGTAGGGGAACCACCTAAGCTTTGCCTTAGACTGACGGAACAAAGCTAAGAAGTAGGCTGAATGGAAAAAGGAAAGGGACAAGGGCAGTCGTCCTTTGGCGCGAAGGTTGCTGGTTTGGGGGTAGGGTACAGTACTAAAGGTCCTCAGACTTCCAGGCAGCTTTTCTTTTGGGCAGCTGTTCACTGTTGGATCTCGCTGATACAGCCTCCTATGGTTTTTGTTACCGAGATATCTTTAGATGGGATGCTCTAGCAATTTTAATAGCAAAAACTTTGCAAGGACAGGGTTGCTTTGAAATGATTACAAAAGATATGTGCTTTATAAAAGATCAATAAACCAAATAATGCATGTGAAAATTTTCCAATACATGTAACAAGTAAACCAAATAATGCATGTGAAAATTTTCCAATACATGTACCAAGAAATCTTAATTAGAAATGTTCTCCAATCAAGATATATTTTCTTTCTAGGGGGATGTTCAAGATTTATATTGTAAAATATCTATTATGTACCTGAATTATTTTCTTAAAAGTTATCAAAGAATTGAAACCAATTTCATGATCAGAACTTTGAACCCCTTTTCTAAAAGGGACTTTCAAATTTCACAATATTGTCTAGTGAAATTTGCTTCCGCCATGTTAAGCTGGAATAATCTAATTATGCAAAGGCAAGCACATCATACCTCTTTGCCGAGCTGCACCATTCTATCGGCAACTCTGCGGACTTCCTTCGCCTGATCAGGGATAACAAAACAGCAAATCAGACAGTTATCTACCCGCATATGTAGCACCATGGATCAGAAGATGACGAACGCCAACTGTTCGCGGAAATGTAAAAACCAAAAGAACAAAAATGATAAGCAACTCGCCTTAGCGACCGTAGTTTCGATTCGTTCGTGCTTCACCAGCTGGGAGACCATCGTCCTGCACGAAGGAAACGGGGTAAACAAATGCAAACGAAAGAAAGATCTGCTCGACACGAGAAGAAGAGGAAACCTCAACATAGACACGCGATGGGCAGCCGGACGCCCAAGCTTCCTGAACTTGGTCATGGCAATGGAGGTTGTGGTAACGGCGGCGGAAGCAGCAGCAGCAGCAGCGGGCGGCGGCGGCGGCGGCGGCGGCGACGACGACGGTGGTCACTGGGGGTGAGATTTTAGGTTACTAAAGCCTAGTCTTTATGTAACAATAAACATAACGCCCGTTATTTGAGCCTGTTACGCACCCCGTCATTTACCTCTTTTTTTCCTTCCGGTAGAACCCGTCATCTACCTTTTTGATGCTTTTGACCATATAAAAACCCTTCCCACTTCCACTCCGCTCGTATTACCTATTTCTTCTTCCGAGTCGCAAGATGATGGCGGCAGCTTCGATTTCCCTCTCTCTCCCTTCCGCTTCTCGCCGCCTTCTCGACTCCTCTCTCTCTCCTCTCCGCTTCCCTCCAAACCTTTCCGCCACCCGCAACTCGCTACCGTTCCCCCTTCGGAACCCTAGATTTCGGCCGCCGGTTGCGGCCATGAGCGTCGAGGCCCCGATGAAGTCCTCCGATCTCTCCGTTCTCGATCGCAAGGAATCGTCCTCCGTCCTTCGCTTCGCGAAGTACCACGGCCTTGGCAACGACTTCATCATGGTAAGCGCTCAGATTGGTGCGTCAGGCCTCTTTGTTCTCTAGTGGCGTCGTTATTGGAGCCGGTACTTATGCTGCTTGCAATGTTAGGTGGATAATAGGGACTCGACGGAGCCTCGAGTTACGCCGGAGCAGGCGGTGAAGTTGTGCGATCGGAATTTTGGCATTGGCGCTGATGGCGTCATTTTTGTGCTACCCGGAACCAATGGCACTGATTACACTATGAGAATCTTCAACTCTGATGGCAGTGAACCCGAGGTGATTGATTAAAGATACATTCTTGTTTGCTTTATATTGAAGTCCGTCACATATTATTTCTTCAATAGAAGATGTAGTTGTGCCATGTTTAGGTTAGTTTTCTAATGTTTTTTCTTAAGGCTTTTGATTCAGATGTGTGGTAATGGAATTCGTTGCTTTGCACGATACATAGCCGAGCTAGAAAACTTAATCGGAGTCCAAAGGTGACGTGCTGATATCTGTCTGCTTCTAACTTTTAAGATTTCTTGATTAGAATAGGGTATTTTATTTGCATTGTCTGAGTGTCACATTAACAGTTTATATGCTACTAGTTTGGCATAAATCACATAAATCCAACTGATTGATTCCTGCAACTCTGCATTGGCTTGAATTGGGAACCCTTAACTACAGTGGATATAATGAAATTATTCATTGTGTTTTCTCAAAAAATGTAAACACTGGACATCCCTTAATAGAATGGATATAATGAAAGTATTCATTTATTTATCAGCTTCTCTTTTTCATGACTAAACGGAATTCTCAGGATTGGCAATATTTTCCAGTGAAATAGCCCTGGGATCTAATAATGTGAATTCAAGAACTATCAATTTGAAAAATGATTGTTTCTCATACGAAAAAGATTAACCATTTCAGTTTGCTCATGTTCTCTATTCCTATGAAAATTGGGCACATCCAAGCTAGTTAAACTCTCGATTATGAGTTTGGGCCAACAAAATGAAACAAATCTGCATAGAATCTTATAAGACATAAACTCTTAGGTTCTAATAAGTTATATATGTATAAATTGTGTACAATTTTATACTAAGAGTTGATATGAGTACATACGAATCTACTCTAGTCTATAGGAATTTCAATTTACATTAAATATATATTTTTTTGTTCTTTGCTCAAGAAAAATATTTTTTTGTTTTCTTAATAGCTTAGTGTTTAAGAATGAAGTTCAACATAAATAGATGATGAGTTAAAATTTACTTCCACCAATTTTGTTGTACTTATATCTGTTCTTGTCTTCTAATTTTCTCACAAATCATATACGATGGTGGTATAAAACATTGATCATCATAATAGTCTTTATACTTTTAGGCTTAGGAAAATATGCAAATCTATATATAATCATACATCAATTATATTCTAAAGAATGTGATAGATATATGATGCTCTCAGTACATCTTATGATTCTGAAGTTGAAACTGCAATAATTTATATTTGTACGAATTTTCTTGTTTGCTTCATTTTTAATCATGCTATTATCTGTTTTTATGCCAATTTTCATAACTATGCTCTCAACCAAAAGAAAATCATAAAACATTTTGTTAAATATATTGATCTAATAAAATTTTCTAAGATTGTTGTATCCTTTGAACTTAACAAACATGACTTGTTTTGTTATATTGTATATATATATATATATATATATATATAATGATGGTTAGTGAAATTTGCATCTTGCAGCTTTACGATTCATACAGGTGCTGGTTTGATTGTTCCTGAGATCCAAACTGATGGGAAGGTATGGTCATTTTGCACACTAGAGAATTATTCTTTTCTAACCTGAAGAATACACATTCCTTATTCTTCACCTAAAAAATATGAATTCCTTATTCTTATTTTACAGAAGATAATGGTTGTAGACCAAAATGCATGAATTACTTTCTAACTATTATCAATGTCAATTGTATAATAAGATTGAACTACATTGAGGAATTGTGGACCTGAATGCATGTAGGTAACCGCCATTGGCCAGAGTGCAAGAAGTACTTTCTTGCCATTGTCAATATTAATCCTTTTTCCTTATGATAGAAATATTAAGATTTTAACAACTCTAGAGCATTAAACCATAGCTCTCGTAATAAAAATGGATGACCACACACCTCGATAGTCATCCTTTCTTTTTTTTTTGTTTTGAGAGCAGACAGTAATCATTTCTCTTGTATAGAAAGAGATTTAAGAACTTGGACTCCATTTGCTTTGATGAAAATAAACTCCTAAGGAAATGAAAATTCTTATTAGGAAATTGAATTTAAGGAAGTAGTTTATTTTCATGTGTTTGGTGTATGATTTGAAGATATGAAGACAATTATCTTTGAAATATTAAAGAAGACGATTTTGTGAGAGGAAAATGAATTCCTACTTTGAAAAGAGAGTCATTTTCAAAACATAGCCTTATTTTCTGGTCAACAGAATCATTTTCCTGTTGACCAATCAATTTTGAGTCAAAACACTAGAAAGTAATGAAATTATTTTACAGAAAAATACATCCGTCAAAACAAACAGAACCTTTTAATACACATGAGGATTGCCTGCTTTTGTCTGGAATTCTCCATGACTGTTTTACTATTGTTTTAAGTCTCATTAGTCCACAGCTTGAAGTTCACATTTATTTAATTTGAATATGAATATGCACTGCAGCTGTCAATAAGAAATGCTACAAATTTGCTTTAGTCTCCCAAGTTTGAGTCCATGAAATTTGGATCAGGTTACTGTATACTGATTGCATAAGATTTCGTCATTTATTATTCAGGTCAAAGTGGATATGGGTCAACCTGTGCTAACAGCACCTGATATTCCTACAAAACTTGTAGCGAACAAAGATGGATCTGTAGTTCGAGGTGAACTTGTGGTTGATGGCATAGTTTGGAATGTGACATGTGTTAGTATGGGAAATCCGCATTGTGTTACTTTTGGTGCAAAGAATAATGAGGTAACCCCTTAATTTTTTTTATTTAATTCATCGTGATTGTTTCTGTCTCTTCTAATGGGAACCTAATAATTAATGTCTCTGTGGCTTCTGTTTGTTCCTCGGCGACTGTTGGTTCCCTAGATCAAACATCGCCTCCTTCCCTCTTCATCTAGACTCTTATGCTTGCCTAGGGAATCTAAGGTGGAATACAATTTGAGAATAATGCAAACTTTTTACATAAATATCTAGACAATTTTGACTATGTTTTGGTAATTAAACTAGTTTAAACTAATTAAGCTATATGTCTGGTATCGATCACACAGAAACAATGAAACTTTTGAGAAAAATGCACAGTACGTCTTAGTGATGTACTTGTTATTGCATAAATATCTAAGATGTACTTGTTATTGCATAAATATGACTGATATATATCTTGAAAGTTGGTTGAAGCAATGTCTCTCAAGATCTAACAGGCCTTGCAGGTTGATGACTTGAATCTTGGGAATATTGGTCCAATGTTTGAGAATCATGAAATGTTTCCTTCCCGAACTAATACAGGCAAGTTTGTCTTCATGGTTAAATGTTCTAAGTTTCTTCATAAAATTCTGGTGATTGATTTGTCAGTTTCGATTATTTTTTGGTACAACATCTCTTTCTCATTTTCATACTTGCAAAGAAATTGTCTTTCTATGATTTGGGTATGTTTCTACTGTGTCAAAATTTCAAGCTGACACATTGCATAACTATTATGCTGGCTTGCTATTAATAACCAACAATTAAGCTGCGTGTGTTCCCTTTGTATCAGGATGTCCTTTAATCGAAATATATAATCATTGGTTAGTTGGAGATTGGTCTTTGTTGAATACTTTTATGTTGATTTATTAGGTCGAAGGGTCATTGAATAATGAATCTCCTACTACATTTCTCCCTTTTGTTACTTTGTCGTGGCTGTTATTATTTTTTCATCATGAAAAGTTTGTCCTTCTCAAGGGAAACTTTGTGAATATCCAGATCTCAATGCTCTAGAAATATCCTTTCGGAAATGCTATATTAGTATTTGGCTTTCTGGTTCGCTCTTGATGAGACTCGTATATATATATATATATATATAGTTTCACTTTGGGTGCAAAGTATATTTGGAGAATTTTAATCATATTACCTGACAAATTGACATCAGATAAAACAGGCAGGCTATGTAACGATCTTGAGATCTAGCCTTTTGTGACATGTAGAGAACTGGTCAAGGCATCTGTTCCTTCACACATTTTCTTTAAAGTACTTCTACCAAATGATGAAGCTTGACCAGTTTTTCGCCTGATCATTGAAAGGCTTGGTAAACAGAAATGCAGAATTGTATTTTACTTTAGTGGTTTGGTCTCTTATACCTTTCTCTAGATCTTTTTCCCAAGTGGTATTTTCATTGATGATAAAAAATTTGCATCACGTTGTTGAATTGTTCTGAACATTTTATTGCTTTCATAGTAGTTTCATTGTTATTTCCTGACTGCTCCATTATTGTCTTATTTATTGAAATATTAATTACTGTTGCCACACGTTCATCTTTTTTCGACAGAATTCGTGCAAGTTTTTTCTCGTTCACATTTAAAAATGCGGGTATGGGAGCGAGGTGCAGGTATTTTCAATTTCTCTTCTTAAAGAAATATTGCTCCCCAAAGCAAAAGTAAAATGTTATCTGCATGGGGCATTATTACCATTTTGTTATGTTATTTTCTTTAAGTGGAACAGTGTTCTGAATTTGTTAAAAGTGCTTGTAAGTTAATATCTTTCCAAATAGTAATATATTAAAATAAAAAAGATATACTTTCGAGCGCTTTTGATTTTTAATTTTACCCTGTACTTTTTTTTCGACTAAAGAGAATTTGAAATCTATCAAATATATGAAGCTTTAAGGCCTCTATTCTGTTGTTCAGAAAGTTATCAAATTGGGCAACAGTTCCTCAATAAATTCAAAACGTAAGGGCAATATGGATTTATCTTTAGGTCTTTATTTGTTAAGCAATATGAAAAATTCGTTTTCATTATGACACTGGTCATTGCAGTTATTTTGAACATTGGATGCATCTAGACACGTTGAATGTGATGATACCACGATAAACATTATTAAGACAAATTCGTGGAATTTCAATAAATGACCAAGCAAAACCAAGTCTCCTTCGCCACATTCATTTGAAAAATATAATTAGTTATTTTTTTTAACATTTAAGGTAATATAACTTTACTAAAATGTAGTCTATTTTTTTAAAATAGCAGCAGTCATTATCATATAACAATTGGCCGAACTTTGAAAAACAAAGAGTGGAATTTTTTCTTACTGAACTTGAACCTTATCTTTTAAATATGAATCATATACATGATAGTAGATTCTATGCATAGTTCAATAGTTACTTTTGTTTTTTAAATCTGATATTAGGTTTATATGTTCTTATTTATGCATTAAATTCAGGTGCAACTCTAGCCTGTGGAACTGGAGCTTGTGCAGTTGTTGTTGCGGCAGTGCTTGAGGGTCTAGCTGAAAGGGTACAGCGAATTATCTGAACTTTTCTGTCACATAGTATTTTTCATTTTTCTCTACTATTCTATTTATAGTATTCCACACTCGTGCTACTCAGAAATGCATTGTTGACTTGCCTGGTGGGCCATTAGAGATTGAATGGAAGGAGATTGACAATCATGTCTATATGACTGGCCCTGCTGAGTTAGTATTCTATGGGACTGTATCTCTTTAGACTTGCAATCATGGAATGATATTCAGGATTCCGTCTATGAGTAAGGATTGACGATAACCTTTTGAAGAAGGTACTCTGTAGTATCATCTGCAAATTGTTTATTATCATTTGTAATCTGTTAGAAATTTAAATTACACGTTAGATTATGAAACATATATATTGGGAATTTTATCAATGATTTTGAACTACCCCTTTTTTTCTTTTAGCTTATTAGCATTTCCGATTCTTCTCTGGGGATAGAAGTCTTAAAGGATGGGAATACTTAAAATTTAAAAGAATTTACATTGTATTGAAAATGTGCATGTTTTCAATTTAATTGTTAACTAGTAGAGCTTTTATTTTCTGATGAAAGATATCCCAGAAGAAGGCTCTTAACAAGAACTGACCTATATTGAATGGAAAATTTTATAATCAATTATCACAATTTAAGTTGCATTTATACTTGTTATTGTCCCACTGATTCAAGTGGTTTGAAACTCGAGGGATACAATATTTTCATGAGCTGTTCTGAGCATGAAACTCCTATCTGCAATTTGAATTGTTCAGTGTCAACCTCAAAATTTGTCCTAATACTTGATTAACATATTTTATTTGGAATGAGCTAAATAGAGCACAAGTTTGGCATAGTAAGTTTGCCTCCAATATTTACTTCTACTATTTCCAAATTATTTTGGGAAGCTGCTTAGAAAATTAGAACAGAAACTTACTGGTAGTAGTATTGCCACTTACTTCTTTGATCGCTGAAGGTGTCTTTCTCAGTGAAAACAAATTTGGATATGTTAAGAAAAACTTTGGTTTATTGGATGACATTTTCATGTGGTTTGGTCGGTGTTTTGTTATTTCTTCCAGTGTCCTTGCTTGAGGCACAGAGTGTTCTAATGTTGTACCAATAAAAAAAACAGGGAGAGTGCATGACAAGTGTGTAATATGTATTCCTTCTTGCTAACTTAAGGTGTTTGTTCCTACCTTTATATTAGATTTGATTTTTTATTTACTAATGAAACTCGGGCTTAAAAGAAAAATCCTCTGATTGAAATATGTAGATGAGTTTGTTTAATATATGACACTACATATCTGGCATCGACCAGTAAAGGGTTTAAAAATCTAAGACAAAATCTTGTTTCCAGTTTTTGCTTATTTCTCTACTTACATCTAGAAATCAAGCATTTTACTAAATTCAGTTGCCAAAAGTTTTTCATCTTGCAATTATCTTATAATGATATGGATGTGAACAAGCTTATATTTCAATAATCTGGTGGGTATTATTGATTAGTGGTTTCATCTACTGTGATTTGTGGCTAGTTCGATGAGAAATCAAAGGCATCTTGACCCTAGCAAGAAAAGGTTTAACTCAGGTTGCCCTTGAGCGGCAACAGTTTGAATAAAGATGTTTTCTAGTTTTTCTTTTGGATGATTAGATGGTTTCTAGTTGAATAGGCTTCTACTCCAATCTTAACTGTTTAAGAACGCCTGAATAGCTAGATCTTGGATCGTGACATTTTCGCCTCTCTTTTTCCTTTTTGACAAATCCCTTCTTGGTTGAATAATCATGTTCATCTACTTTACCTGGAGACTTAGTGCCCTTCTTGGAATAAAATTATTTCTCCATTTCTAACCCCTCTACTGAGGTAGGGTGGCTGTCATTCTTGCATTGTTTTTAAAATGTCGACTTGGCTGTTTTACATGCTTATAGGGTGGCTGTCATTCTCTTTGCACTCATAAGTGCAGGCATTTGGACCACCATTCACATTATTTCTTTTTACCTCTTTTTGGTAATTAATATTTTGGATACAAGGACTAGTTTATTCTTCCTTCCTTTAGTGTGTGATCTACATTAATATTCCAGATCCCATTGAAATTTCAAAAGTAAGCATGTGTCCATGTGAGAGTGTAGTGTTATACTATATTTTGTTTTAAACTTGAGATGTTTAAATATTATCTAGAGTATGGCCTTTGCAATAGACATGAACATCAAATTCATGTGACAATACACACAATTTGGATAGTCTAATGCGTGGTGCAGCAATGGGTGTAAAGTATTATGATTCCAGGCTATTAGTCCAGTGAGGTTTTGATGGTTCACACCCTAGTTAACACATCAAAGTCATGGATAGTACACAACTTGTGTGGATTGTGGGGGGTTTTGACATGTAAATTTATTTAACAGTGCAAAGACATCTTAATAAGCCCGAAGTCTCCAGCTGCGTGGCCTGTGTTGGCTAAACCTTCGAATTGCCATAATGAGAAGTGGCAATGCCAATTAGTAAAATTTACCCTACATTCTTTATGCTTCTTGTAAAGTCGCATGCTGTGATGGCTCACTGAGCAAGGGGCTGTATCTTATTACTAGTTGTATTGATGGCTAACGAGTAGCTGAGCACTCACCGAATATACAATTAGGGGATAATGAGACATGTAAACGGGATTTAGGAATAAACAACCAACAAAGTTGAGGGCCAGGAGCACTTTAGAGCATTGCACCTTCTTATCATACACGGCTTTTAACCTCCTCCCCCTAATCGCCGTTACTGGTTTCAATTTGACTTGCACTACCGGCAACTATCATCTAATCAAAAGTTGGTATTTTTTTATGTATTCCACTTGTGTAATCTTAGATTGCCATTTTATCCTTTTGTCATTAGAAAAGAGAGAGAGAAAAAACTTTAGAAACTTTTAGCCACCTGCGTTGTCATCTTTTTCAAGTGGTCTGCATGGTAGGTATGCACATGTGTTCCGAATGACTGATAGTTGCCTAGATTGCTGCTAATTTTGATTTATATGATCTAGGATGACCATTCTGGTGTTGCAGTTTGGAAATACAAAGCTTTCTTTCTTTCATGATCAATGTCTCTTTGGTGACCGGGCATCTTAAAGAATAGTGCATAAATTTTCACAGGGATTCTACAAGTACACTCGGTCATTCAACTTCAGACAATTCTCTAACTTCATTTTCTTACGGCAAATGCTGTGTTAACCAAATTACATTATGAACATATAAGTTTCACTCTCCTCCACAACATCATATAAAGGATAACAAAAAATAAAATAAAATAATATTAATAATAAAAAAAAAATAAAAAAAGAGGGCGACAGCTTGGAAGGGACTTCATCTCTCGCGAGCAATATTGGGGATGGTGGCTCCCTTTTCTGTTGCTATTTCATTCCGGAGCTTTGTCTCCTATTATTTTCACTTTCTGAAGACTTGTTAATTAATTGTGTATTGTTTTTTCACACAATGGCTTGTTTTACTGAAGACATAAGGACATGTAATTAAGCATTTACTAATAATTAAAAAAAAACATGTTCAATAATTATTGTTGGGAATTGGGATGTCTCCGAAGTAGTAGATCTTTTGTTAAAAATTGTAAAAGCCTTGTAACATAACCAAGATAAGATGCATAAAGAGAAAGGGACAATATAAAATCTAATACATTTCCTTTGAACACTAATAACTTGGAGCTATTTATCTTTTTTTTGGGGTACCTCAAATTTGTATGTGACATCCAGTAAGTGTCTTTCTACGCACAGGCAAACAATTCTGAAAGAAAATGCTCCGTGCATGCCGATTGACATCTTGCTAATTATACAATAACTTCGCATCTCCAAACGAAGTCTTGAGAGTAAATATAACACTACCATTTCAACAATTGGACTGATCTGTAGCACAGTGATGGTGGCCGGAGACTCCATGATGATCCATGCCGGAAAGTAATACACAGAGCTCGTCGTCATCCATCTTCCATAGCGAGTCAGAGCAGTGCTTCCACAGAGGATCAGATGGCACTAGTACCGGTGGGTAAACTTCGTCCTTGCCTGATCTCTCGAAGCTTAGTCCGCTTACGGCCTCGGATGTCTCGATCTCGTACCAAATTTGATCCATGGAGTACGCCCTGAGGCCACTACCCTCGACGTCCTCTTCAAGCCCCCCGGTCGTCACGCAGCTGCTATTGAGCTCGGTGCTCTCAGTTGCGAGTTGTGGCCGTGGATGATCACCTGAGCTCGGGCAGTTGTCATTAGTCGAGCCCGACGACGTGGTTGCAGCGGCGGCAGCAGCAGCGTTCCTCTTATATTCTTGTGCTTTTTTCCTCATGTGAGTCCTCCAATAGTTCTTGATCTCGTTGTCAGTGCGGCCTGGCAGCTTGCGGGCAATACGAGACCACCTACCAGATTCCAATAGAAATGATCACTTACTATGAAACGAAGACCAGACAGACATGTATGAATCCATGTTTTGAAGTAATTATATATCTTTGTTACAGTGAGAAGTAACTACTGAAGCGTGGTAGCTTGCAGTTGCATGGAGCTGTTGATCGAGCAAACCTGTTGCCCCAGCGGGAATGGAGTTCGAGGATGAGGCGCTCTTCCTGCGGGGTCATGCGGCCGCGCTTGAGACCCGGGTGAAGGTAGTTGACCCAGCGCAGTCTGCAGCTCTTCCCCGTCCTGTTGAGACCTGCGAACAAGAACACCAAAACGACCATGGATTTAGTGGCAGGTTCCTCTTCCCAGCTTCCATGGATGGCCAAAGTAAGCCTCTCCCCCCCTCAAACCTGAGACTTTGGCTATGAAATCCCAACGACGTTCACCGAATAATCGCACAAAGCATACCAGTTGCAGGTCCTCCTGCTCGGTCCACGGCCCCTTCCGCATCTCCTCCTTCACCGTCACCATTTCCGGCCCTCACCTTTGCAGTGGTATTGTGGCCGAGGATCGAGCTCCTCTCTCTCTCTCTCTCTCTCTCTCTCTCTCTCTCCTCCTCGCTCCACTTTGGATGTAGCAGCAGTGAGCAGTCACTACACCACCACTACTACTACCTACTATAAGAATAGTTCTCTGTGGCTCCTTCGTTGCACTGTCCACTGTTATTTATAGGCACCCCCATTCTCTGGTCACAAGACGTCACAAAGCTGTTCGAAATTATAGTCTCTATAGTTTTATGATGTGCGTCTTCATGACGTCCTCGATATCGTAAAGTCGTTGTGTAGTGCGTTTGAGGTGGCATGAGGCGCCTGCTTACTTCTACCATGTACTTGATGCCTCGTTTAAACGTAGGTCATGCGGTTCTTTCGGCCTCCTCCTCCTCCTCTCTCTCTCTCTCTCTCTCTCTCTCTCTCTCTCTCTCTCAATCATATTCCTTGTTCCTGGTTCACATTCCAATCGTGGTCCTCAAGTCCTCGGCTTCACTGGCTGTCCAGATCTATAGCAACAAAAAAGAAAGAATATCCGTGCTCCTATCATCAACATATTATTTTTTCCGATGTTATTTAGCAGCTCATGACTACTTCTATTTAGTGCATAAAGTTAAATCTCTTTAGATATTGTATTAGTGAAGCCTAAATACGATAGATAATGGAACGGGGAAAAAGTAGCTTTTGAAATAGAGATCTACAAGTAAATAAAATCTTAAATATTTGATAAAGAGTGGTCCATTGCATACAGTTCTCAGAGGAGGCCAGAAAAGACAACCAAACTGGAAAAAAAGTTATTGTTTTTCTCGAGTACATAAAATCCATACCTTGCCGATATTCAATCTTTTCACTTATCCGTAAGGTTTTTAAGGAATCTCTTGTACCATAATCAGCGAAGTTAGTAATGTTTAACCAAGTTTAATTTGCACAATTAATTAGTAGGATTGTGATTTGAAGTCTATGGGAGTTACTAACCCGAGTTCATGATTGCAATGCATAGCATTGTCTTGAATGTGGATTAATAAATTGAGTTCGATTTTCAAGCTACTCGTATTCATTTATTTCATCTTTTGAGTCAGGAACATCGTTGTATAACTCGACAGAAAATATTATGAATAGGTTCTCTATATACAACGTAGTAATTGTACCATAAAGACTTTTTTTTCTCTTCCACCATGGTGAAGAAGAAGCGGAGCAGAATATATTCTTTTTACTGTAATGCTCCATACGTCTCATCTTCGATCTCCACATCCACATGAGGCCCAATAATTCATGTCTTCATTGCGATGCATCTTGTCTCAAGATCCCTCAGAACCCAAAAGCTTCCTGGACGGCTTAATACTTGGGCGATGACTCAACTCCCTGGACAATTACTGCATGGATGAAATTAAAGACTAGTAACATATTTTTTCACTTCTGCTATGTGCACTTGCATAAAAGCACTCATGTATCTGTGTATCGTCATCTCGACAGCAGGGGATGATCGAACGGTATTTTTCTGATCACAGTGGAACAAGTTGCACGCGGTGCACGCCACAATTCTTCCATGAAGTCATCCTGCACATTTTTTACTGTTCAACTTGCAGGTTATGCCTCTTAGCAACAACGACAGCGACATTGTTGGCACTTTAACGTCGGTGCTAAGCTCTTCTGTTTTCTTCGCAAGTAATCATCACTCTTAGACGTACGGCATATGAACCTGTTTCAGTAGCACCGGCTCGGTGTTCAGTGCTTGTGGAGTGGAATTGTGTCATCAAACTCGCTGCTTTTCCTTTCTATTTTTTCATAGTGCAATGGTTTTGTTTCTGAAGAGATGACAGCAACGAGCGCTCGACTTCTTAATCCGAGTAGTCCTGTTGGCCTTGCATCTCTTGCTTATGAATGTGCAACAATTCATATCAGCAACATGGAGCGGATGCAGTTGTTGCCTAGATATGTTGACTTCCCAAGCAACTTCCTCTTTTTTTATTAACGTATGTTTTCTTAATCTCAGTGCGTGGCAGAGAGAGAGAGAGAGAGAGAGAGAGAG
>LTAE01006948.1:0-23984 GCA_001647135.1 Pontederia paniculata
GACAATTGAGCAGCAGGGCAGCAGCGGCTACAAGGAGTAGAGCGACAATGGGGCAGCGACGGTGGGAGAAAACGGGGCAGCAACGACACTGAGGAGAGCGACAATGGAGCAATAGCAATAGGGCAGCGGAGGAGGAGAGCGACAACGAAGCAGAAGGGTAGTGGCAGCTGCGAGGAGGAGAGCATCAACGGCAGCAACGGAGGGCGCGAGCGAACAATGCAGCATCGGCAGCAAGAATGGGAACAAATTTAGAGATATAAGCTTGAAGAAAACTCGAGAATCTCAAAGAAAGAATACTTTTAGCGTCAACCGCAAAATGAATCGGAAGGCCAATGAAGAAACCAAAGAAACTGTACAGAACAAAACATAAAACCAAGACAACTCAAGAAAAGAAGAGAAACATGAAAATTATACCAAAAACCACGAGATAAAAAACAACAGTGGCGAGGAGAGAGCCTCAACAATAGAGGGGGAGAGAGTATCGCGGCGAGAGAACAACGCGGGGGCGGCGGGGAGAGAGTAGTGCGGTGGCAACGACAGTGGTAGCGGCAAAGCAGCAGCGGCAGCGGCGCTGCTCGAGAGATCAGGAGCGGGAGATTGTAGCGGCCAAAACCAAACGGGAAATAAAGGGGGGATTAGGGTTTGGACTTGAACCGAACATTATGTCTGAACCGGTTACTGAACCGTCCTCGAACCATCTGTGAATCGCACCTTTTTGTTACAGCCGTCGATTGCTGATATGATGACTAAGATTAATTGATAGTAAGTTCAGACCAGCTTGACTGGTAGTATTTACATTAAATCCATATATATACACCTCGATCGGCTTAATTAGTTACCAGTCTACCACATCCCCTCATTTTACTTAATAATCATGTAGCAATATAATGTGGACACCACATGCTCACATCGATCGAACAGTATATAAAAGTAAGAAACAAGTTTTTTAACATATCATAAATTTATACAAAAAGTTTTAAGTTTTTTTTTTTCATTGGAAACAATAAATCAGTAATAGATATACATTAAAACTGGTTACCTTTTTTTTCTAGCATTTCATGAAAAGGGCTACTTTGTGGAGTATATCAACCCATTACTGTGTCGATTAAGTAATTAAGTCCAAACTTCACAAAAGGGCTCCGGACCAATATAAGGCCCAATATTTCAATATTTGTGGCATTTGAATATTAGCCTTGATCAACAGAAAAAAAATTGCTCAGCTGAGAACTTGAAAACAAAGTCGAAAAAAATGTTTCTTTTTTGCAAATGATATGATTATTTGAATCTATAAGATCAAGAATAAAAAACAAAATTTACATTTGTTTTTTAGTGTTTTCCTTCCAACAAATGCAGAATTTACTTCCATTTCATGTTCTTAAACTTCTCACCATAATTTTCCTTTGAATTTTTTTTCTTATTTATATGTAGTCAAGGCGCTCATATATGGCCAAGGCTTTATATTTTTTATTTCAAAATTATTTTTTGTAGTAATATTTCAACGGCTTATCTCCCAAATTATAAAGGTCGGCAAGCAATTACTTAAACGGTTAGGAAACGCCAAAGAGAAGTGGTCCGACTCCAATCATTTCATAGCTGCTAAATAAGTTTCTTGACGCATGTCCATTCTAATCACCATACACCAAATTAACTTTGTTAAATTCTTGGTCCACATTTCATGCTATGCCAATAATTTCATTCACGTAGATATTTCTTTTTCTAAGGAATTCAATTAAAACACGAAAAAAAAAACTTGGCTTTCCTATACGTATAATGTGCTTCAATTTGAGCTGTCAAGGTGTCATTGTATCAACACAATTATAAGGTTAGAGAGATAATGATGGTGGACGAAATGTATCCATGCATAATAATTGAGTCACTGGTCAAGAACGATGGAAAGGGAGGAGGTTGTGGTACCAAAGTTGATGAGGGCCTCATGAAGCAAACCCTCATTAAAAGCTCTCAATTTTAATCATTTTGGTTGTTAATTTAATTTGTATCACTCAAGTTGCCCCCTAACAATAAGTATTATAATGATACAAAGTTCTCTTCCTTGGCCAAAACTAAACCTTCTATTTTTTTTGTTGCTCTTATCTTCCTCCTTCCTTAGCCTTTGCCATTAATGCATCTCAACCCACTCCATTAAGAAAGCACTAAACAATTTTGAAGAATATGTGGGTGAAATGGACCCCTTCTTTGATGGAAGAGGGGTACACTGGTTGAAGGCAGTGAGCCCCACACAAAATATTTCTAATTGCAAGAATATTGACATGATGATGATCACTTTGTAATTATTAGTGGTATGTTTAAGTGATAATAATTAAGTTGACGTAGGATAAGCATGCATGTACACATCTTGCATATATTTGAATAATTGAATTTTGCATATATGTATATTAATTCCACCATATTTCACTATGGAGATGCATACATTGCATCTTATAAGGTGTGTGTTTTAAAGTGTTTGTAACAACTTTATGATTTGTATGAAATATCATATATATTTATTATTTCTGTGTGAAGGGAGATGATCACCTTACTAGACAAAACTCGGCTACTGCGTGTATGAATATGAATTGTATCATAGTCCTTAGGGTGGCATTTTGTCCTACATATTAAATATATAATGTCTTGGATTCATTCATAGAAGGAAGACCTTCCTTGCTACAGATTTGGTCTTCCATTAGTTAATGCGTCAAGCACGTCCGGGCTGTTCAGAATTGGCAACTCAACGATCGATATTCGTACCAAAATGAATATTCTAGTATTAGAATATTTTCTCAAGTTAATTACTCATCTTTTCCAATTTCCATATTGTGGAGCCAAGAATGAGATCCAAGTAGCTAACACATATGACCAGGAGGAGGAGACAAATCAAACTCCATTCTGATAAAAAAAATAATAGTGTTTCCTCCGTTAATTATAATCAAACCAGCTTACAAAAAAAGACATCAATTTCTCAGATTTATTTTGTTTAAAATTGTTACCTGAATTAAACAAATGCAATCTATATTAAGAGATATTTCTTATATTTTCAACAGTTTTTATGACTTTTCAGTTATTGTAATAAGATGTTTTTTTTTTATTTTTCATGAGTGTGATAGAATTCGTGATTTTTTTACCTATTCTAATAATGTGTTAATTTGCATTTAATAAGTTAGTAATGAATGTGTCATAAATGTTTATGTTTAGAGGATAATTTTAAAAGAAGAAAAAAAATTAATGCATAGCAACTGTGCTAAAAGAGATGTTATCTACCTGATCTTTTTTACATAATATTTTGGCAATCAAGCCTGTCAAATAGAAAAGCAAGATTCTTACTTTAGTTAAAAGTGTGGGTCATTTTTGTATGGATTAGTAATTTAGTATTTCCCACTACCTCTCCACATATGTACAGGATCCTACCAAATCCAGCATCAAAGAGTTCCTAAGAATAAATTACTCAGGATTAGGAAAAAGTAAGACAGAAAGAGCTTGGCATTATCATATATAATTGGAGGTTAATTAAACATAAAGTACATGAAGAAATGCCAAAGTGCATCTTGATGTGGACAGTACTTTGGCACCGCACCACAAGCATACTCCCCAACACTTTCCTTCTTTTTAATAAAGCTAATAACGTTCCCCAACCCTGAAGTAAATGAAAGGATGGCTCTCAACTATAGATTTCGTTTAACCTTTTGTTATAATATGTATGAAGAACAAGTGTTTAATACGTGAAAAAACATATTAAAAATAATGAGATCATAGCTTCAAGGTCTAAAATTGAAAAGATCTTAAAGATCTCTTATGAAATTAAACTATTTTGAGATTTATTAGCCGAATAAATTTTCATCTTACACAAGGTAAGCGTATATTTTTAATTGTAATGGTCTAAACATATAGTTAAAGTAGGTTTAACTTTGAAATAGAAGATGAAGCATTCTAAATTCAGATTTTTATTCTAATAAAATGATACATATTTTACTACTTATTTACATTAGAATGCATAAGCTTGATTCTTATAGTATAATTCACATTTATCACTTAAAAATGTCCATAAAGTTAGAATTTTGGGAACATATTATTGTCGGAATAAATCTTATCCTACAATAAATATCAGTAACGTCCTCGTAGCACCAAAAAAAAAAAAAGAGGAAGATCCATCGGAAGAAGCTTACCAAATTATCTACCAGAACAGTGAAAAGTTTGATCTTTATGTCAATCACAAGTGACAGAATGGCAGCTGAAATGGAGTCCTCACCCTTTTTATGCCAGTACATGAACGTTACTATTCTCCTTTCTCTTTAATAATTTCTCTTTGTCCAAATAAAAAAATTAATAAACTAAAAAAGCATGGTTTGACAGGCAAGTAAACAAGCTAAATCTTTGCACTCTGCTTTAGCCTTTTCTTTCTTATGGATAAGCTCGAAGTGTTAGTGCAAACCCCTAGCAGCAATAATGCCAATTAGTATACTGTTCTGAGCAGCATGTGGAGAAGAGTAGGAGGAAGGCAAGTACTTGCTGTGTCGTCCTTCATGGTGCAGCAGTATCTGATCTGGTGCTTAATATCAATTATTGGCGCCTCTTTGTCAGATGAATGGCCAAAGTTTGGCTAAGAAAAGTGCTAATAGTTTGATTCCATAAAGCTTGCAGAATATAAAGATTCTTGATGACACACCCATGACCCCAGGAATGCTAGCAGTTAAATCTTTGTCTAATGCTGCATGCAGTAGCTAGCTAGTTTTACATTCATAATATATGAAATTTGTCTCTTGCTTATTGTCTGATTTTGTGGGAAATAGAGAAACAATTATAAGGTTATAAATCGATAATACAAAGTTTCATTTTTTTCGGATGACTCCCTCAATCACAGATATCATTGGTATCTAGAGCTACTAACATAGATGAATTTGAGTCGATAGGAAAAGTGAATTTGCGCGACACTTATACTCAAGCACCACCATTTGAGCCGACTATATATGATAATATATATTTCTGATATTTTTCTGCAAATTTTGAACTCTACTTTAGGTATGATTTCCACCAGTAATTTACAGTAACTCTCCTATGTTTCCAGCTGGGAATCTAGACATTTTATTTTAAAATTTTAATATGCTGTCTACATATTGAAAGAAGTGATGGAAACCAAAGGTTGAAAAAGGAAGAGGGGAATCTGTGGCATTTGCCATTAGGTCTGAAAGGTCATTGGGGGTGACAGCAAACAGGTGGCAAACATGTTGGGGTCACAAAGCCACTTGACCACCAACTCTGCTTTGCCCTACCCAACAGTCTTCTGGACAGTCCAATGCCACAAACCTAAAGTTAGCAGAGCTGTATATGTTTCTCCAACAAAATATGAGTAGTACTGCATGCCACCCTTCCCCTCAGGTAGTGAACCATTCAACAAATTTCTCAACAGTCTCCTTGAAGCTTGCTGGTAAAACTTGTACAACTAGCTACTCCTGTTGTTGCCCTTTCTTTTTCTCTCTAGCACTGCAAAGTTCATTACCTTCTCCATAAGTTTTTTTTTTCTTTTTCTCTAACAGAAATTAATGCTAATTTTGGAATTAAGGGATTGCTAGGAAAGATTTTTTTTCCTACAAGAGATACATGAACTTAGCACATGAAAACAATAACATAAAAAAGTCGAACCTCAGTTTAATAATTCACAAATGGATTTTTTTTTTGTTTTTTTGTTGCAATCAAGTTATCAAAAGCTTTGTCCAATAGGGATCACTTTTGCAGTGTCTGACTATTATTAACAGGCTACTCTCTTATAATTTTTTTCTTATAGTTATATTTGTAAAAATTTAATTAGTTAGAAATTGCAATAAAATAATATAATATTGGTATAAATCTTATTAATAATTACATATAAATTCACATTAACATGATCCTATTAACCAATTTGAATGCAATAACGACGCTAAGTAAAGAATCTTATTAATAATTACATATAAATCTTTAAAGAATGTTCTTTCCAATTAATTCTTAAACAATCACTCAAATGATAAAACTCAATTAATCTAGAGAAAGAAACTTCAAATTGGAGGACTCGTAGCGTGTGTTAGACATGTATTTCCGCATTCAAGAGGTGACCGGTAGGAGACCTTTATTAGGCTTTTAAATGGGACGTCCCTCCAATAAAAATTAACTTGCAATTAAATGATGTTGATCAGTTTATTTCAACAAGCATACACACACACACACATATATATAATATATATATATATATATATATATATATAACAAGAGAACTTATATAGGTTTTTTATTTTCTAATTTACCTTTTTTCTTATACTTAACCCATAACTTCCTCTATAATTCGAAAAGAAAGGGACTACGATGCACTGATTGAAAGCCAAGGATTATAATATTAACACATAAAATAATGCAAGAAAATTATATCATGCCCTTTTAAAGTCTCCTTGAGCTCCGGGTTTTGCCAACTTTTTGCAAAGGAAAAGGAGGCCTGGGGAAAAAAAGCATGAGCACTTGACCATGCAAACTTTTATATTCATTTTTCTTTATTAAATCAAATCTACAATTGTTGAACATTATTATATATTAGTGGAGTAACTAGAAAAGTAAAATAAGGTAAAAGTTGCTTTGAAGTTTTTCGCCTAATTGAATCAAGCTGTCAAAGTCATGCACTTCACAAGTCCATACCTAATGTTCTATTTGCATGGAAAAATATTTTTTTTTGCATTTCATTTTCTCATTTGTCTAAAACTAATCTTTTTATGCTGATTAATTGATTAACAACCTACTTGCATTCAAACAATGCTCACTTTCAACAGTAACTAATATGATGAATTAATTATTAAATAATAATAATAATTAGTCAAGGAAAGCATATTCTAAGCATAAAAAATGTTCATACTCCTAATTAAGACACCATGTATACACAGTATATATACAGATACAAATCAGTAGCGTGCGCACAAAAAAGAGACCAAGTTAACAATTCATACTTATCAAACTCTAGAAACATGTAACATTATACAATAGTGATACTTTTGTTTTCAAATATAACAAATTCCACATAAATATATGATACATGAAATATCTATGCAATAATGCAAATCTATGAGCAAAAAGAAATCATTAAAATAAGAAGACAATTAATCCTAATTTTGCTTGCGGAGATGAATTAATGCACGGAGATAAGCTCCGAATTGGATTTGGATCTAATTAAGGGATGGAAATTAAAAACCAGCAAAGCAAACCAGTTCCATACTATGACACCATCAACAGTGCAAAACTCCTCTATCAAGCATTATTAAGGGGCGTGCCGAGACGAACACGTCACATTTATAACAGGTCCCATGAGGCTGCCACCTGTCCTATTAGTTGACCACCCCATTCAATCCTTCCTCTATCGCCTCCACCATTTCCTTAGCTTTAATTAATTATAATTTATAATCCCATCTTAATTACTACTCTAATCACCCTATAAAGCTTATACCTAATTTGCCCCGACAATTCAATATTGTGACACACTTACGTGTCGAACGTATGGTTTCAACACAGCCGCCATTTCCAAGCTTGAACTCGCAGTCGCACAAATCTCCCTCTCATCGAGGACCTTCCGGTAAATTCCCTTCCAATAATTGCAGAATAATCGACACGAAACACCCTCTACTTTTGTAAATTTACAGAAAGATCCATTTCTTATATTTTTTTCCTCTGCCTCGTGCGTTTACGTTGCCCTTTAAATACTGCTGCCCACCTTCCCATGTTTCACTCGCAGCACAACACAAACCAATCTCTCTCTCTCTCTCTCTCTCTCTCTCTCTTCTCTCTCTCTCTCTCGTTCTCTCGATCGAAAGAACAAAAACCCTGAAAAGAGCAAAAAAGGCTGCAAAAGAATGGATCAATCTCAGAGCGTAGGGAAGCGGCTGTGGCATATTGTGAGGGTGGTCTACTACATGCTCCGCAAGGGCATCTCCAAGCATAAGCTCATGATGGACGTCCACCTTCTCCTCAAGCGCGGCAAGATCGCCGGCAAAGCCCTCGGCAACCTCATGACCTTCCACGGCCACAGCCACCGCCACCACCACCACAGCCATCACCACGCCAGCAATGCCAATAGCATGTACTCGGCCTTGTCGTGCCGCTCCATGGACCCAAACCAGTCCTTCTACAGCCCCAAGGAGGTGCAGTTCAGCTGCAGTAACACCCCTTCGTACCCTTCCTTTGGCGCCGCCGCCAAACGTAAGAACCGCCGCGGCGGCGGACGCCTCGATTACTACTATGACGAAGACATCACGGCCGTGGCCAAGGCATTCGAGCTCCTCAACAACGAGATGTCCGACGGCGACTCAACGGTCGCGGCCTCGCCGTCCCCGGCTCCATTCTGGTACGGGAAGAGCCCAGCGAAGGTGCGGCAGCTGAGGATAACTGACTCCCCGTTCCCGATAAGGGAGGAGGAAGGGGAGGTCGATGGGCATGTCGACGAGCAGGCGGAGGAGTTCATCAAGAGGTTCTACGAGCAGCTCCGCTTCCAGCAGAGGATCCCGGAGACGCCGGACAGCTGGTACTACCGGCGGGAGTCATTGAAAGGACGAGCTTGAGTTGATGCAGCTTAATTAAGCTTCTGTGAATAAAAGCTTTTTACTGTCTAGAGATTTAGAGCTTATCTTTGCTTCCAAGTTTGGATTCCTTTCGCAGTTGCATGTTTATTACGTTGCCATGATGAGTGCTTGATATAAGGGGTTTTTGAGAGCTTGTTGTTCCCTTTATCTTTTTCTAACTCATCTCTCTTACTCGTTGTGCACTATATACATATATAAAGAATAATTCACATCCAGAAATTGCCATTTTGGCATAAACTCTTCACGACCAACTTAATCAAACATCAATTACCACAAGTAAAAGTCAGGAAGGTATGTTAATAATTTTCTCTTTTCAATTATTATCATAGTTTCTGAATCTTACTTTCGGCTAAGTTTATATCGTTTTGAATCGTATAATACGCAGAAATTCAAACTCGACAACTTACCACTCTATCCACAGCTCCGGATCCTATAAAGGTTAATGATAAGAGTATTGAAAGCCATGCATATTATGCTGCTCCTTGTTTATAGGTTTTATCACCAGTTAGAGACATGTTGTGATTGGAAACTAATGGCGATGGTTGACTTGGAACTAGAAGGATGTGCATCATGCATGCATGTCGTGTACTGTCTCTGGGGAATATCTCAAGGGCAATATTGATCAAATATTGACTTGGGTTTGTCGAGCTTTGTGTTCGTCCATATGCTGTCGTCTGTCTCTAGGGGGAAATAGTTTAATCATTGGAGATGACTGTTTTGCTTAGGAATGGGAGATATGAATTATATATGAAGTAAGAAGACAGGTTTACAGTAGAATTAATGGATCAGAAGGGTTTACTACTTGCCAAATAATTACATGATCGAAAAGTTGAGAGTCATGCATATTCATATACCAAAAACAAAAGAGGTGTAATTTGGGTTTATTCAAGAGAGTTGAAGGACAATTCTGATTGATTTTTGTTATGTTATATGATTGAAGTTTGGAAGATTCATGTGAAAAAGATGTGTAGCACTGCTGTTACATATTAACAATGCTCTTGTGAGATTCCATGTATAATCTGCTTAATTAATTATCACTAGATTAGCCATTTAGTGAAACCAAGTTTAGAAAAATGTAGGCTGTACATGTGGGGGCGCTCTGCCTTCATTTCTTAATTTATGTATATTTTAGGCAATATATCACTTTCTCTATTAAGGGAGTTATGTGGACAATTTATTTTTCTGCAAGGGCCGTCTTAGTGAGTGCTTTATTTTCTTAAATCTCATTTTTTTGTGGATTACTTCGCCCTGGTTTATTTTTTTAATTATTCGATAGTCTTATATTTTCTGTAAGATCAGAATAAATTGAAATTATTACATGCATAATCTAAGTCTTTATACGGCCAGCATATATTGCCTCCTTCATAAAATGAATAAATAACCTAAAAATAGGACAAAATTCACTGAACTATTTCACATTTTGATATATCTAAATTTTATCTAATGAGCGACACTACAACTGTAAAAGGTAGAGGTAAATAATTTTTTTTACCAACTTTTGACTAAATATAATTTTTGACCCAAAAAAAAGTAGGGGAAAAGGCTTGGAAAGCTGCAAAGAACCAAAGAAACGAACCACCCAAGCCCCAAGTGCTTGCAGGCAATGCATGCACTTGACCCTGTGGTGCCTTTTCCTTTTTTCTGGCGTTGTGAGTCGAAGCAAAAGGGACTCGTAGTTCTGCTGCGCCCACGTATTTGAAAGAAGTAATACTACATGTGTGCCACTCATATATGCAACCCAAGTATACTTTGCTGCTTTATAAAACACCCACTAAAAGATCTGCTTATTTTTATATGGTTAGCAGGTTTGCAGAGCTTTCATATGTTCCTCGAGGCAATTCATGGGTTTGCTTTCACTAATTTTATGGAGTTGTAAATTAACCCGTGCCCTGTGGTAAAGTGGACGGCAGGCAAGTCCCTTTCTAATTTGTGGCATTATGTATCCTTTTGGCAAAATGATTATAATATAGTGATACACATAATATTTTGAAGATTCTAATCCGACTAATAAATCTTACAATATTACTATATTTTCAAGAGAAAGAGATTTTAATAACTTTTAAGATCAATAATATTATTTTATATCATCTCATTATCATAGAAAGAGTACGAAATTAAAAAAAACTATACATTAAAGAAATTCCATCAAATTCTCTTTTCCAGTGTCATATTTTTATTCCACATCATTCATTGGTCCAACATGATCTTATGATTTCATGGTTTTAACAACTTTTGAAATTGAGTGTTAACATTATTTTTGTATTTTATATAAAACTATCATATTATAGTTAAAAAAATCTAATATAAACTATACGTTTTTATTTATATGCATGATCCTTGATCTCTCTTCTAATCCTAGATAGGATACCTATCTTGATAAACATATAAAAAGAAAATCTCATAAATAAAACATTTTATAAAATGTGAGAGACAATTTCTCATAAAGATCAATTATATTAGTCACAAAAGACATTTCAGATTCTGTAATTTTGCATGGACTAATTTATATTGTGTTTATTTTGTACTTTTTTGCACTAGCATGTCCTGAGAAATTAAAATATTCATATAATAAGTAGATACATAAGTAAATAAATAAAAAGAACAAAAATGAATAAGTTGTCCAAGTCCAAAGCCATGACTACCAGGGCGTACAAGTTCCAGCCACTACCTGTATCACTTGACCGACCGATATGCATATGCATGGCTTATAGAATTTTAGGACCACGCGCTCGATGGAGATTAATTAATTAATCATGAAAGATTTAATCGACCCAAAAACGTGATCTCCAAAGGAAAAAGAGAATAATTAAGATGATGTTGGGCTTTTGTGAGTTGTATCATTTGACTAGATGAATTTTAAAAAAATATTATATTCTTCTTCAATATCGCATTTGTTATTATTGAAAATTTTAAATTTGTGCCCAAACTTGGAATAATTCATGGAACTCCGTTTACTTGTCAATCAAATGAGGAGCCTCCTCAAGCCCTTCTCGAATTTTTTTATCATGACTCTTATATTGATTCCAATTAATAGTATCTAGATGCATTTGCTCAAAAAAAAAAAGGAACAAATTCGAATAAACTTCAGATATCAATTTTTATAAAAAAAATGCATTATTTGTAAAATCGAGCGGAGATTTAGTAAAGAATTCTCTGGTTGGCATTTTACTAAGGAGTTATGTAGTTCTAATTTTCTTCTTTACTTCACATTCAGTTTCTCGCAAGAGCGAAGAAGTAAATAGTGAATAAACTGATGACTTAAAAAATTAAATTTATTAATTCTGAAGTTAAAATCAAAATATCCAATCAAACTTGATTTATAATATATATTGAATATATTCATCATGCATACTCATTACATTACGAGATCATTCAAATTAATTTAACAAATAAATAACTTAATAATAATCACAATAATATCAGTTATTTGATTACTAAAAAATATTGAATCAATTCAATGGATATTACCGCACATGAAAGTCTTTTATTGACTCAAATTTGAGCATGATTATTCATTCCGCTCGAGTTATTTATGTTTTTCTCTTAAACTATAAAATTATTCTCAATTTTTTTATTATAATATCCGGGAGTTTCATCTTTATTAATATGTATCGTTTTGACTCTACCTCTAATTTTCCCATCGTCTCATTTATTTTTTTTATTTATCCAATAATCATTCTACCTTTTTATCGGTGTATCAATAAAAAATCTAAAAAAAATATATTTCAAATAAGAAAATGTCAAATAATATAAAAATGCATAATTTACCATTAGAATAAATTTTCTACATCATAATAAAGATGGAAATATATTTGGATAAATAAAAAAAAGATTAAAATTAAAAGAAAAGTTGGCATTGGATTAAAGTGAAAAATCTTGAATAATCCGTAATCGGGTATTTAAATATTTTGGAGATGAATTTGAAAATGATTCATATGTCAAAAAGAAGGTTGACGAAAACAAAACCTGAAAAGTAAACGAAATGAATTAAATCTAAGGACATAATTCATCAACCAAATTAGTTAAGGAAGTATTTAAGCGTACATAATTCATCAACCAAATTAGTTAAGGAATTATTTAAGCGGGACAAGCAACTTGGCCTTTGAATTTCGGAAAATGTAGATGAGTGATCCAAAGCTAGCTGCGAGATTTTTCTTCAAGGAACGATATTCTTCAATTCCACAAAAGTCATCCCCTCCCACTAGCTAGCAATTAAAGAAACGATTTTGTATATATAGAAATCTTTTTTTACGTTAAAAATAAAAAGCTGAATTATATTTTTAAAATTGATGATTTCAAAACTTAAATTTAAAATTATGAATTTCTGCGATCCTTAAAACAGAACTCTATTATTCCCTCGAACTAAAATTACTTTGTTTAATGGCTAAACCTTCTCCAATAAATCCATAAATGTTAACTGCTAGATCTTAAGGGGTCTAACATGAGAACACACACCATCTTAGACTTGTAAATATTAAGTACAATCCTGCATTCTTGGATAGGAAACATTACCTTAACACCAATATTTTTTATATTATTTGATAAAAAACGAACTTTTTAGAGAGTACTGGGATCGTTGCACACATATAAACCCCTTGGATTCAAGGGTTAACTCGAAGATATACATTAAAATTCTCTTGTTTAATAAAATTATGTCTAAATCTTGTAAATATTATATTTTTTATGTGTGCGCGTGATTTTTCTTCTGTTATTATATCAATCTTTAAAAATGAACCACAATCGTTTCGTGTAGGGAACTAATTAATTAATTTGACAAAAAAAAGGCAAATAAAGAGGGGGCACTAATTAAACACAAGAAGACAAGCAACAGCATTCGGATCAAGGTAGGAAAGTTTTATTGTATTTGCATGTAGACAAGGTTTGTGGTTTTAGTTTGGAGTACATGGTTTCAATTGCTATATATGTATAATAAATGACCCATTCCACGCCTTTTTCTCCCTACCACGATAAGGACATGAACTCTATATACTGATAAGCACTGCATGATTGAAGACAAATACCAATCATGCGAACCCCACCATCACCGTGTGTGCATTTCAGCTGATCAAATGATGGATATGTATATATCATACATTGGAACCCACATGCATGGCATGCATGGCTTGCTAACTATTCTAGTAACCTCCATTTAGCATAGGAGAAACTTCAAAACATACTTCGTTTGTGTTTAAAATATTGTGTAAGAAAAGTGAATGATCTTATAGAGTATTTAAAACATTCCAACTTATTATATGAAACCTCTTTGTTAGTTGAACATATTTGTCATTGACAAATTAAATAAATATTATCAAACATATGAAGATAAAAGAAAAAACCCGTGCATTTCCTCCAAACAAACAAAATATTAACTCTACATTGAGTCCAAACTCCAATCTGAAATTATATATTCATTTGCTACTTTAAATTTTCTTCCAAAGTCCAATATGAAATTATATATACATTTGTTATTTGATGTTTAGTTCATTCTTTTCTTATCGATACATCATGTGTTCAAAGTCAAATTAACCCAACTCATCCAACATAGTTGGATTTATTTTTGTGATAAAATGATCCTTGAATTTGATACATCCATTCTAGGATTATAGTCAAGTTGGTTTGGATGATCATTGAATTTTGATCAGGTAGATAATCCTAGTTTGGTTTGGTTACCTTCTTTGGTACTTTTATACTAGTGCTGTTGCATCTTCTGTAACACAATAACATGAATTGATCCTCTCTCTGCTCAGTACTGACTCTTCCTTTTTTCTTAACTTTCTATTAGCAAAAGATCTATAAATATATCTCCTAATGGAATGTATGGAGGTGACTCTCCTCTAACTGTACCAGCATAATCGATCACTGCTCAGTGACCTCAAACAGTATCAAGAAAACTGTTGGTGGAAACAGCTTTGCATAAGCATTACATAAGACAATTGACAAATGCATGCTTCCTTCAACTATGCACCATGACATGCTAATGCAAGCATGCCATCCACCTGTTGCTCAAGGCCAGTGATACTTAGCAGCTTTTAAGCTTCAATGGCCTCAGAGGTGTTTGCATAGTTGTCATTGGTCTGAACTGAAAGCTTAGGTTGCTGCTGTAGGTCATGGAAAAGCTGGGTCAGATGGTGACCCTCATTAAAGAGGATCCATGGAGACTTGGTGGTGGTGGTGCTCATGGTGCTTAATTAATTAGAGGAATGTCTCCTTCATGCATTAAAGACAGGTTTCTGTCTTCCATTAATACTAACAAATACTTGCACACAAGCTGTATTCATATGATGCCTAGCTAGTTGCCTACTACTTTCTTATTGCTGATTGAAGATGAACTTTGGTGAACATTTTCCTGTCATATATATATATATATATATATAAGTGATTCAAATTTGATTCCTAGTCAAGGTGGCATGTATATGTAATTAATTTCTCTATTTCTTGTAGCTCTTAACAACAATATGAGATGTGGTATAATTAATTTGCATTATTGACTTTGCTCAGTTTCATATCGGCCATGGTTAACTAATCATCCATGCTTAACACGAGGGGAAACCATGTGTCAAGTTATGAAACATCCATTGTTAACCATAATTAACAGTGACTCAAGAACTATGTTACAGGTTCAAAGCTAAGCCTACTAGTTACAGATCCACATGTCATTCAAAGGAATACCATAAATAATCGATTTAATTTCGTTGATTTCCGTAAGATGTAATTAAAATCTTATGATTTCAGTACAATATCTTTTGACCACAATGATTGAAATTATATTTTTTCTTTTCAAAACCGTCGAGAATTCGCGTGCAAAAATATCTGACATCTTGTTCAACCAATATTTTAAAAATCAGACTGGACCGGCCGATTTAACCCATTCAACGGTGAACCGATATAAAATGCGATCCGATTTAATATAAAAATTCAGAATTGACAAAAAATCGGAAAGAATCGATTTGGATCGATTTTACCGGGTTGAACCGTCAAAACTGGTTAAACCTTATTTTTTCACATTGGAACTTCGATAGATTTTTTTAAGGATATTGACAGTAAAAAAATGAAAAAACTCAATCGCCTTCATATTATTTATTTCATCTGCGCAAAACTCTAAGAGGGGATCACTTGAATCTCGTCTTCATAATACAAGTAAGCGTCGATTCATTTCTCAATCTTTCTTCTTTTTTTTTATTTTACTTTTTTCATCTGCATTCTCGTGAGTTCGAAACACAGAAGATTGCATAATAAAAACTAAAACTTATTTTCATAACTTATTTTTTTTTTCTGAATAATCAATTACTTATGTTGCATAATAAAAACTAATACTTGCATGTCTTAGATTTAATTTTTTTATTCCGCTTTCTCATAACTTTTTTTTGTTATATTCTTTTTTAGTTTCATAATATTTTTTACTTTTGTTCAAAATTCTCAACTATATTATTTAATAGTGTATAATCATTCTAAAATATTAGAAATGTTCTCAATTTCTTGACATATTTAGTGAGATATTTACTTACTTGATTTGTTCTATAAGTTTAAAGTATTAAATGACGATGACCAGCTTATTGTTTATTTTTTCTATATAAAATATCTTATTTTGATAAAAATCTAGTCTAATCGATTGAATTCGATCTAACCGTAATCCAGTTGACACTCCAATTCGATCTCCGATCCGATTATGTAAATATTGTATTCAACATGTTCAGTGTTTGTTTCAATTATATAAATACAAACAACCCATGGTTATTTGGTCTCAGTCAATTTTTCCTTCATGGTGAAAGTTCGTTTAATTGAACAAATTAAAGTGTACTCATTGACCAGAAGTCTGATTGATGATAACTAGCACTGTATTAAAATAATAGCTGGAGGTCATTAAATATGCACTTATCATAATGTTACTTTTAATTTAATGTTAAATTACTTAATAAAGAACCTTTTGGACTCCTTCTAAGTTATAGTAATTGTATCGAAATATTGCCTCAGAGCTAATGCTGGGCTTTTCTAAGTGATGAACACACACTTGTCCTAATATTAAGAGAATAATGGTCAATTCTTTGCAGACTATCATTAATTAATTTACCACCATGATTAAACAACAAAAAAACAAATAGCTCGATTATGGGGCAATGAATTAAATTGAATAATCCGAATATTAAGCAGTAAGAACTTGTGATTCAACAAAGTATTTGGTGTGAAGTTATGATCACCGTGCTAATCATCACAATATATAAGTGGAAATCTTTTTTGTTAAACTGTGGATTCATTCATACGAGTTGCACATCGTTTCTATAGAAAAGAAAAAAGTTTGGTTGGACTTGGGCCAAACATTGGACTACGGCTGAGCAATACTGTTCTTTTCCAATTTTGTGATTAATCTGTCATTAACACACATAGAAAGCAAAATTGGAGAGTTGTGAATCATCAAATAGTTCTGACTGTCATCTTGGAGAATAGAGAGAAACATACTTTCTATATTTCCTATTTCATTTTTCTCTAATCTAATTTTATGTCCTTAGTCAAGAAAATAATTTTCATAGATAATACATCTATTAATTTTTTTAGGTGAAGACAGCCATTAGATCTAAACATACATATTCTCCGTAAATTTAAGTAAAAAAATGTTACTAGATGCACTCATGGATGTAGCATCTCACAGGAGATAATCTTACTCTGAGGATAAACAAGAATTCATATATTATTGGTATACACAAGATAATAATTGATTTATTTTGACCTAAACATTTTTATGAAATAGAATTTCTTGAATAGTATGAAATTAATTGGTCAACCGGGAAAAAATAATTTATCGACTGAAAAACGTACACTAAACTTAAGAAAATGAATTGCATTTTTCTTCATGAAAAAATAATTTTCTTCTATGAAGTTTCATTTTTGTTTTATATCTTTTATATCTAAAAGTCACATATCAAACAAAGTTTTATTTTATTTTTTAAAAAAGAACAATAGACTTTTTACAAAAAAATATTTTAAAAAATAAAGGAACCTAGGTCTACATTTACATTTCCTCGAGAAATTCCCTCAAAAAATAGCAGCACCACTTGAGTCCAGCCCTAAAAATTGAAAATGTGCACAAATAGTTGAAGTTTGGGCTTAGGCCCATCAATCACTGGAGCCCAGGATTCCAACTCAAATAGACTTGAGAGGCATATAAAATTAGTAGTTTCATATTTAAATTCTAAATAATAATAATAATAATATAATTACTTATATATATGCCATCGACCCGCCGGACAAAACGCCGCGCAGGGCCCTCGCCGGCCTCCGCGACGAGGACGCCGGGCCCTGGACTCCACAAGATCCGGGCGTCTCCTAGTCCGATCGAGAACCTCTCCGGCTTCATCGTCTACATGGTCAAGAAGGCCGGTCCGCCGTCACCACTCGCCGGCAGACGTACGTGGAGTGTTTGTGGTAAAGTTGGCGTCTTTTGTTCTCTCTCTCCATTTCATGATTTGGGCCATCGTTTCCCTGGGTTTTGAGGTGACTCCGGCAGTCCTCGTTGCCGGACTGTCCTTAACTTGGAAATGCCTCTCGAGACATGGAAGAAGACTCGCCAACGGGAGTCACGCTGGACATGGTGGTGACTCCTCACTTCCAGGTACTGGGTGAAATGGAATTTGGGAAAGCATTTTGGTTTCCAAGTTATTTAGGAAGGTCAGTGTTAAGCTGGCAAACCTTGAATAATTTTCGCAGCTCTTTTTTTTGCTTGTGGTGGTTCTTACCTTCTTATGCTGGACTTCAAGTTTAAGTGAAATGGAGCTATAAATATCTCAAATCTGTTATTTTTTTCATTTCGTTTATTGTGAAAATACTGTAGCAATGTAGCATTCTAGTTCATGGAAATAGTGACCGTGTGTAAGTACCTAGAGACGTTTCCTTTGCCAGATTGTGATGTATATATGTCAAACCAAGCGTAGTAGTTAAATCACACAAGTCTACTGATTCACTCTTGCCCATTTCCAGGGAAAACTAGAGAATGCACCTTTAGTTTGCTTCAAAAAATTAAATTTTTACTGATGACTGAGTGCGAGTTTGAACTCTGGGATGCATTTGGCAAGGATTGGATCCTTCGGGCTGATAGGAGAAAGGTGAGATTGACTCAGAATCTGATGTATATATGTCAAACCAAGTGTAGTAGTTTAATCACACAAGTCTACTGATTCACTCTTGCCCATTTCCAGGGAAAACTAGAGAATGCACCTTTAGTTTGCTTCAAAAAATCAAATTTTTACTGATGACTGAGTGCCAGTTTGAACTCTGGGATGCATTTGGCAAGGATTGGATCCCTCGGGCTGATAGGAGAAAGGTGAGATTGACTCAGAATTGCACATGCTACAGGTAATGGCGCTGACCTGAATTTTTCATCATATTAGTTGGGTAGATTTTGACCTGAATTACATGCTACAGGTAATCAGAAGTTAGTAGCCTACAAGACATCAAGGTTTACTTCGAAATAAAAATGATGAAAGTTCATCAAAGCTAAATTTCGAATTTCCTTGATTTGTTTAGCTATAAAAGGTTTACTAGTCACCTTTCCGGGGATTGATTTTGTGAGTTAACAGCCTGATTTGTAGAATTAAGGATCGTCTGTGGACAATAAATTAAAGAACAATAAAAATTGTATATCATAAAATGTCAACATTTATATAATTCCAGTTTATCATCAAAGCACTTTAAGTAACTGTAACTATGTGTAACACGAGATATAACCTTATATCACACAAAATTGAACTTACATTATCACTAGCTTGGATATATAAAAGAGTTTAGTGCAGAAATATTTGGGGAAAACCATTTTGGAACATCACTAAATGATAATGAAGATCACACCACTGAATTGGATATCAAATAATTTATTTTCATTAATGCGATAATGAAAATCCACTGTCCACAAATGTTAGATATATTACAATGACTTGTTAAGTTGTTTAATGAGATACTTGCCGAGGCACAATATATTGCTAGAACTTCTCATAATCAAAGTTCAATTGATTATAATTTATGTTGGAGATCTAGTTGAAATCATGATATTCAACTTGCATTCTGGACATTAGATATTTTTATTGCAGGTCAATGTGCATCTTTTATGTTATTATCTTGCCTCATGTTCAGGAAACTACTACTCCTAGTAGCCTGACTACTTCCCTTTTCACTTGAAGAATACAGATTTTGATTCTTGGAAGAGCATACATATCACTGTCATTTGATAGCGGAAAAAATCACATTCAAGGTCTATATGAATTCCGTCTATTTCTTTATATTCCTTCATTCTGTTTTTCAGCTATAACAATACTCAACACATTATTCTATGAAGGTTAAAGAAAAACTGGCATATTTTAAATGGTCGAAAGTGCAAGCAACTCACAAAGTCTGCGATAAAATAATTATTTTCGCTGAAAAATTTTCATGATTATTTGACCTGGAATATATTAAAAGAAAAAAATCGATAAAGAGGACAAAATAAATTATTGCCGTGATGATTGATTACCCTCAAAGACCTTAATAAGAAACTTTCTTAAAATATTTTTTCTCAAGCAGATGCAGTCCACACCCTCTTAACTTGTTTCTTTACCCCTTATTTCCCATCTCAATTCTTTGTGATTGATTATATCAGCCTAGCTTTTAGAGCTCATCGGCACCGTTATTTTAGAGTTATGTTTTGACTTCCTTTTATTTTCTTTTGTAAGATTATTTACTGGTATTTTTTTTCTGCAAGATAATTTCCTTTCTCATTGGCTTCACAAACTTATTTATGCGGGTGAATTCCATGGTTCATATCCTCAAATTAATACAACCCATCTGCAACGGATATTGGGTGATGACAATGTTCTTTTTGCAGATTTGCTGAGAAAAAATATTAAAGGTAAAAGGGATTCTCACAAATTTTTCATATCTAGAGCTGTGTATTGATGCGAAAAATCACATGTGTAAAAATACTCGGCAAGTGTACCGATCGCCCAAGTAATAAAGTGTGAATACTAAGTTGTCGATCCCACAAAGACTAATGAAATTAAAATCCGAAATCTTATATGAAAACTTGAAAAGGGAAGTTTTAAAAACTTGTTTTGAAAAGATAAAGGAAAAAGATAAAAGAAAGAAAAGATAAAAGATGAGATTAAAGTTTTCCAAAAGTTCAAAAAGATGATTGATTAGGTTGGTTAGAGATAGAAATCTGTTTCACACTGTTATCTCTTGGATATAATCAATTAAAATATCTGAATATTAGATGGTAGAATGATTGATTTAATAATATAGGACTCCTTTCGGATGACCTAACTATTTTAATCATAATTTAAACCAGGAATATGTAAACACATTAATCCCAAATTAATTAAGTTAAAACGCGATAAAATTCAATCCTAAAGTGTTAGGCCTCTCTCGAGTGAATAGCAACCCACAACCTATGAATTCTGAAATCAGATAGATATAAATCCTCGCATCCGAAGAGACAAAAAACATGAAAACAGTCGAACAAAAATACGCCCAAAAAACGACCCGCGTTGCGTCCAAAACGGATCGTGTCTTGGACGGCGAAAACACGACTATTTAGATGAGGAGAGAGAACACGGTCGAGTCGGCTACGGTTGCTACCGTCTTCATCTCAGAAATAAATAAACTATTTAGAAAACGGCGAAACAGTGCGCGTGGAACAACACGGCCCGAGTCTGCTATGGGAGAGGACACAGTCGAGTCTGTGAAGATCAAGATCGTGTTCTCTAGGAAAATAATAAAATATTCAAAACTGGTTGCGCACAGGGCTCGAAAAATGTGGAAAAATACGGTCAAGTCAACTACGATCGCGACCACGTTTTTCCATTGATTAAAATATTCAAACAAAACGTGCAAACGGACGGTGGCGCACAGAAAGAGAACGGATCGTGTTAGACGAACATGGTCTGTTTTCTTCTCGGCCGAAAAAATATTTTCAATATAAAAATCTGGAAAAAAAATATGCACGAGTAGTTGAGAGTAAAAACAATAACAATATCTCGCGATTAATGTTAATAAATTACTGAGTAGACATAAAAATATTCAGGTGCAAGTTCATCTGACAATTCAGAATAAATCAATCCAAAAGACTAACAGGGTTAACAGAATTCTTCCCTAACCAATCAACTAAAATAAAGAAAAGAGAACTATAACTAACAGATTCTGCAAGACTTCGTCGTCGGGTCTTCTCCTCCACACCAGAACTGCAGACAGAAGGCTTGAATATTCAAATCAGGATCTCCTAGGGTTACAAGGGGCCCTATTTATAGGAAAAAGTAGATATGAGGGCCATGGTTAAAATCAAAAGTTTGTCTTGCACGTCAAATTGTAATCAGGAGTCGTCCGTTTCGTCGAACCGCCTTTGGATGTGACAACACGGCCCCGCGTTGTGTGCAAAACGGCCATGTTGAACTGACAGGAGTTTGATTCGTACACGATTTGGAGCTCGGACGGTTTTGACGTCATCGAGGACACGTGGCATCTTCTGATTGGGTGGAGCCACCGTTTTGACGTGGAACACAGGCGTGGCTTGAGCTGACGTGGCTTGAACACGCCCCGTTTCGGCGAGCGCGGTCCGTATAGGGAGCAGAATTTGCGGTGGACTATTTGAACGTTGGACACGTCCCGTTTTATGCTGAACGCGGCCCGTGTTGAAGTTGACTCCTTGGATGTTTCGGGTTCTTTGTTCTTCTATTTGAATTCTTCGGAGTTTTGGGACTCTTTTGCTTGAAAATTAACCAATAGAGAACATATGGGTAGTTTTTGACTCATAGACAAAATATAATGAATTAAAGTGAAAATCATGAATAAACCTATACTAAATGCCAACAAATGATATGATATGGATGCGTGAAACATGTATATTTATGCTCGCATCAAACATCCCCAAGTTTGAACACTTGCTTGTCCTCAAGCAAAAACTTAAAGACAAAGCTCAAGAATCTAAAAAATCCATCATAGCTTTCCTCTCATCATCCACTACTTTCATCTTGTTGTGCTTAAAAAAAATCATCGTGAGAGTATCTATCCTCTTTCCAAAAGATCCAAGCCTTGTAATAATTATAAACTCAGACATATTTAAACATTGCAAGTCTAGCTCCAAAAAGAAAAATAATCAATCATATAGCTGCATTAATGTTGAAAATACAAGTAAGAGTTAAGTTATTGTTGAAGTTATTCTAAGTTCTAGTCTCCAATTAGAGTACACAATGTTGTCCATGTAACAAACTTTCAACTAATTGGATGGCCTTAGGGCAACAATTACAAACCCTGGTTCTAAGAGAAGATTTCAAACTAGATTGTGATTTGAATACTCCAGTGCTTCTCCATATTCCACAAAGTAATCCATGTAATGAGCTTTCAATCGGTAGATCCCAAGCCAATAGGTCTTAAGTTACCAGACAAGAGTCCCCTACAGATCTAATAACCCGGATATACCAAGGTTCCAGATTACACTTTTGTACCTCAACATTTTTATGCAAATATTTTTCAAACTTTTTTTTCTTCGATTTTACTATTATTATACTTATTCACATGATGCATGCATTTTACAACATATTTTAGGGTCTGCATTAGGCATTATTCTGAGTCATTTTCACATTGTATGCATCTATTTTCTACTTTATTTGATTATATTATTCCAAGTGCGAAATCTACTGTTTGGTGTGATTTTGTAGGAAATCACATAGGATAGGCGGATGATATGGTTAAGGAAATAATTTTTAGACAAACACCAAAGGAAGAACGAAGTTTGGAGAAGAGTAGCAAGTCACAACAGCTATCACGGGCCGTGATGAATCATTATGGGCCATGATACATGAAGACCAGATGCAGACGTCGTCCATTATGGGCCGTATGCGAAGTCACGACCTTAACAAAGCAACATTCATTCCATTACGGGTCGTGATGATGCATTACGGGTCGTTACGTGTCAACTTGCGGGCCACAACGCTCTATCACGACGTCAAATAGAAGCTGCTCAACTTGGAGTTCAACCCATTACGGGTCTTGAAGTCTCATCACGGGCTGTAAGTCATGATGTGCGAAGTTACAGAACAACTCGACACCCAACTTACGAGCCGTGATATATATCACGAGCCGTGAGGAGACCAAACTGCTACAGACTCAACACGTAACGAGCCGTCATGGGGTGTTACGACTACGGCAGAGGAACAACTCACATTCACAGAACTTCACGGGACGTAACCTATGTCACGGGTCGTTACGCAAGCGGTCACGGGATGTTATTAGAAGTCACGACATTGACAGGAGCGCCATCATCTGCTGATCAATTCATTATGGGTCGTGAATGGATGTTACGGGCCGTAAGTCGTGAAGAATGCTAGATACCGCCAGATCAGAATCCGATTTACGGACCGTAATAAAGTATTACAGGCCGTGAGATATTGAACA
>LTAE01006949.1:0-16188 GCA_001647135.1 Pontederia paniculata
GATACCATGGGCGGTTAAATAGTGGTGTAGCTTAAGAAATTCGCCGCCTCGATTGTTTGTAGAGAGCAAAGTTTACATTTGAATTGTCGTTCCAGATATTTGTGAAATGATGGAAAAATGCATGCAACGTCTGATTTATTTTTTAAGGGAAACGTCCAACAAAATTTAGAAAAATCATCGACAAAAACTAGAAGATAATGATGACCATCGGAGGAGGCAATAGGCGTCGGTCCCAAAACATCAGCATATAATAGTTGAAGAGGTTCCTGGCTGATTGTAGGTGTGAGAGGGAGAGGTCGTCTTGCAGCTTTTCCGAACTGGCATGCCGAGCACGGGGTCAGAGGGCGACGTGCATTATTTGGCAGTTTATTGTTGCGGAGAACAGAACTAACAATTCGCATTGAGGGATGCCCAAGGCGAGCATGCCACTGAGCGAGAGACATTGCATCACTGAGGAAAGCTTCTGGAGGAGCAGTCGAAGGCTTGAGGTGGTAGAGGTTGTCTTTAAGACGTCCGTGAAGAAGGGTTGCCTGCGTTTTGAGATCCTTCACAAAGAAACAATCAGAAAAGAATTGAAAATAACAAGAATTGTCTGCTGCAAATTTGCGTACTGAAAGTAAAGGTTTAGTTATCTCAGGAACATGTAATATTTGATTTAGATGGAGAGGTCTTTGTGAAGAAGAAATGGAAGTTGATTCGATATGACGAATGGGCAATCCCATACCATTACCAACATGAAGCTGATCTTGGCCAATGTATGGTTCAACAGATTGAAGCGCTTGCAGGTCCGGCGTAGTGTGGTGGGTGGCACCTGTGTCAGGGAACCATTCGGTGTAGGCGCCAAGCTCAGGAATTGTTTGTGGTGTGGTCCCTTGAGGTTGATGTTGTGTTGTATAAGCTCAGCGGTTGAGCGAGTTCGGATGACGATGTTGGCAATGATAAGGACTGTGCCCCATATTGTCACATACAGGACAAGGATCTCACCGAAGTGTTGACTTCCCTCGACCACGTCCGCGGCTTTTATAATTTGAAGATGCATTTGCTTGTTGTGATGCTTTGTGTGGTGAGAAGGTAGGTCTGGTATAATTTGCTTGAGGGACATCGGGGAGCCTAAGGTTTGCAAACGGATGTCATGGTTCAATAACAGGGTGTGAAGCTCTGGATAAGAAATTGGTTCTGTTCTGGCAGAGAGGGAGGCAATGATGTCGCTGTAGTCGGATCCCAGGTTGTTAAAAATTATTGCATTGAAGACAGAGGTGGACAGCTTGTGTCCTGCAGTAGCTAGTTCATCCGCCAGGTACTTGGTGTGGCGCAGGTAGGCAGACATGGAAATGTCGCCTTTCTTCAGAGTCTGGAGTTGCATCTGTAGTTGAAGAAGACGAGTCTCAGATGGTTCACCGAATGCCTTTCTGAGAGCAGTCCGAACCTCATGTGAAGAGCAGAGGCCAACTACAATCGGGTGAACTTCTTCAGAGATGGATGCAAGCAGCCAACTCAATAACAGTTGATCTCGGCGTTTCCAATTGTTGTAGGAAGCAGAGAGTGGAGAGCTTTCTCCTGTAGGCGCTGCTGGTTTGGATGGACATGGTTCGCTGCCATCGATCGAGTCTTCTAGTTCATAGGCACTTAGAAGCAGCAGCTGATTTTTCCACAATAGATAATTGGTGGTACTTAATTTCATTGTCAGGAAGGAGGTCGCATGTTGGAAAGGAGGAAGAAGAGGCGGTTGAGTGGGTTCAGCGGAGATGCTGGAGGTGGAAGAACTAGAAGACGCCATGCTGGTGGAGTACTGGAACAAAGTGGTGGTCGTCTGATACCATAATAGAACGAAAGAAGCTGATGTTTCCAACATAATTTTATTTGTCTTACATGCTTTGTTTATATAATATTCACAGGAGTTCTGAGAGGCGAGATAATTGGATCTCGTTACAACAGATTGAGTGCTCTGCTCACGTTGACTTAATATTAGGAAGAGCGAGTCTTTCGTTAGAATAAGTCTTTTGATTTTGTGTTATCCTGATAAATGTAACATTAAAAAATTCTTTCTCAATATTACATTCTTATTGCATGGAGTAAATTTATAACTCAATTATGCTCACCTTTCTAGCTCGATCATAAATTTTGATTTACAACTCAAAGATAATCTAATTTTTAAATTCTTATAGATGTTGTCATGTTGACCTATTATAGCCGACTTTCTGAGTTAGGGCGCTCCCAGGTTGCCACCAAGACAATTTTCTTTTTTTTTGTCACGTCAACAATCTTTTTTTTTAATTCATTCCTACATATTTATTAAAAAAAAGTTCTTACTCGTTTATCATGTTCCCATTAGTTTAGCAAAAGTTATGAATGTAAACACGGTAAACGAGAAAGAAATATTTTAGTGGAGACATGAGAGAGAAAAAAATATTTGATATGTGGAAACATCTATAATGCAAAAGTTTAAAAAATTGAATGATCTTTGAATTATAAATTAAAGTTTAATGGATGAATTAAAAAAGTGTCTATAGTTAAGCATGTTAAATTTGATCGTAATCTTTATGAAAAAAATGTTTAGTGTACTTCAATGTTCTATTTTATGTGATGCATTATTCATTATTTTTTTTAACGTTACATAGTTCAACGATCAAACTCTTCATTTAAGATCATACGATGCATGAACGTTTATATGAGAATAAGAGATTGTGACAAATAGATTAACGAGTAAAAAGAGATAATTGAACTTGATAATAAGTTATTCATTACTATCTAACTTATTTGATGGATACTTATTGGCCGCGTTTGATATGAGGCCAAGGACACCCGTCCAACTAACCACATCTCTAGAATAGGATTAAAAAGCATACAAAAAAATGATGGTCAATTATCTCCTCCATGAAATTATGAAAGAGGGTAGGGGTTATTGAGTTATGCATATTTCCTATTTTTACATTTTTTTAATAATTAAATAAAAAACAGTTATTAAGTAAAAAAAATTAATTAATTAGTACATTTTATTTAGTGATGATAAGTTTTCGAAAATAAATAATTAACATTATCCTAAAATTATTATTTACAATTTTCATACTATTTAATTTGTTTAAATTTCAGTAAGCATTATATTATTATAAATAATTATATTTTATATTAATTTGATTAAATGTTTTTGATATATTAATATAGTCAACTCTTATATAGTCCACGTGTAATAAATGATTTTATTTATTGTAATTATTAATTTTTGAATGATTACTATAATACATTAACTTAATTTTATTACTTCTTATTATCGTTTCAAATTTAATTTCAACAAAATAATTGTGCAGAACAAAAAATGTTCTTACACACTTGTCCATAATATAGGAATACCAAATTCTAGTATGGAAAAGCCCATTATGATTACACACTCATTTTATCCAAATTTAAATAGTATAATCTCAAATCATTTATTTAATATTTCCTCTCATATTAAAATCATGTCAACAAAATATTTTATTAATCAAATATTATATAGTCGTAAGGGTAACAACTAATATATATGATTATTATTATATATTTATTATTTTTATTCTCATTTTAATCAAATACTTTTTTAATCCAAAAAACAATTATAGAACGTTCTAACACAGTAATCCTTAATTAATATCATATTCTCCTACCAAATAACCCATTATAATTACACCCTCATTTCACCCAAAATCTCTATCTCATTTCTAAATCAAGCCCACTGTAATCATCCTTGGAAAAGAAATTAATGTCTTGTACTAGTAAAAAGGCAAAATGCCAAACCCCACTAGTCACCCCATCTCTCTCCCCCTAACTTTATTCAAATCCCAATCTCCTAAAGTTAATTACTATAATGCTACCATTTCCTCGTTCATAAGTTACTTTACCTCCACCACCCTCCTTTTTAACACTTGCACCACACCACCATCACTTCACCTTCCCTTCTTCACACTTCTCCTAAGATGCCTCCTTAACACCTGCCGCCAAACCACCAAATGCAACAAAATATTAGCAACACATGTCGGCATCAAGGATGGCCACAAAGCCGCTCAAACAAGCACCGAAGTCGCCGCCAGCGTCGGCACCGCTCGAGGCGGAGGCACGAACAGGTCGGCGGCAGCTGCAGCAACTCCTCCGCCCGCACCGGCGGACCAACCCGCTGATATGGTGCGCCGCCGTGGCCTGCGTCGTCTTCAGCCTCCTGATCATCCTCGCGGGAGTGGTCGTGATCATAGTCTTCGTGGTGATCAAGCCGCGGAACCCGGTCATTGACGCGGCGGCGGCGAGCCTCAACAGCATCTACGTCGACTACCCGACGCGCCTCAACGGCGACCTCACCTTCCTGGCCAACTTCTCCAACCCGAACCGCAAGCTCAGCTTCGCGTTCGAGTACGTGAGCGTGGAGCTCTACTTCCGCGACAGGCTCATCTCGGCGCAGGCGCTGCAACCCTTCGCGCAGCGGCCCGGGGAGTCGAGGCTCGAGTCGGTTCACATGCTGTCGAGCGAGGTGAGCCTGCCGCCGGAGCTGGCCGTAGAGCTCCAGAAGCAGGTGAGGGGGAGCAGAGTTGGGTACGAGATCAGAGGGCGTCTGAAGGTGAGGGCGAGCCTTGGAGTGGTACACTACTCCTACACGCTACACGCCGGGTGTCAGATTGAGCTCAGTGCGCCTCCCAATGGAGTTCTGATGGCGAGAAGTTGCAGGACGAAGAAGTGAACATGCAGCTCTTTTACCTCGTCTTCTCTTCTCTCTCGTTCTCATTCTTTTACTGTACCATGCAGGACACAATGCTGAGATGCAAATTTTGGTGAGTACTTGTTGGCGGCGTTGTAGATGCAAACATCTGAAATAAAAAAATTAATGGCAATTTGAAGAAAAAAAAAGAACAAGTAATATGTATACATAACATTTACATTGTTTTTTTTTCTCTTTCGATCTTACAGAACTTGTTTGGCGTAAATGTTGGTTTTTAATATTCAAGCATTTTTACGCCAACGAGAACATAAAAGATATAATAAAAAATGAAGGGTTTGGTAGTTACCTGAAACATTTTCTTTTCACTTTCAAGCATCATGTATGCTTGGTGAGTAATGAGTCTAATGACCACATGATTTTTTCTTAGATAAATGAAAGGTGATACTAGCACTTGACTAGAGTCAAATACGCCCGACTCGAGTCATAAAATAATATCTAATTAAATTTGATTATTTCAAAATTCGAATCTAAAGAGTTCTCTTAGTAAATCTTTTGGCATGATATCTCATCAACTCGCTCGCTGATCGACCCTTGGCCACCAAATTCATATCAAGGGATTACACCTACAAGTGCCATTGATCAATTTCCTGTGACCAAAACACATTGACAAACCTAAGTAATCTCAAATAGAATCTTCAGCATCCAATTCCCATCTCTTGATCTGGGTATCTCCTGCAGCCCACAAGTATAAGCTGTCGAATGTGCACCACGAGCTCAAGCAGAGCTCGCTGGCATGGCAGGCTCGTGGGAGGCCCAGAGCTCGCCAAGCGAGCGGAGAGCTCAGCTCACGGGAGCAAAGCTCACCAATGTGATCTCCCGCAAGCCCATGAGCACACGGACGGCAAGCTTTTACCCCATGCGAGCTCACAGATGAGCATAAATCTCAGCTGGTGTCCTGTGCTTTGAAGATTTGGGATGAGAAAGAGATAGGATGAGAGAAGATCAAACAAGAAACACATGAAGCGAAAAACAACGAAAAGTTGATCATGAGCTGCATGGGTGCAGTGCAAACTTTGCACCCTCATTTTTCTTTATAGGAAATATACTACAAATAAGGAAAAGAAAGGAATATGTGTCCCACAATCGAAGTCCAACTTAAAATATGGTGATATTTGTAAGCTATAAATTATCTGCTAACAGAACAAACATTTAAAATACTAAATGTGCAACCCTGACTTTCATCAACTAAATTCAAACATATGGGAAGTCCAACAGAACATACACGATCAGAAAGTATAAATCAATTAAGAGCTTCAGTTATAACCACATCATTCCTTTTTCCCAAAACCACCATCTTCTAAATATGCACAAATCGCAAAAACATCCATAATAAATTCAAGAAACGATCTGTGGCACCAGCTTGGTCCATTAACAGCTGAGTCCATTAGAAAAATATCAAGATGGTTATTTGACCAAAAAGTTCCACTGCCTTCATGACCTTCCCAACCTGCAAGCGGGGAGCATATTACTTCTTTGATAGAAAGAACATATTACTATTACAAGCATGACGGCAGTCATCAGACACCATAATATTTAACTGATCCTTTGGAGCCCAAAATGGGTCTCGAATAAATTGTGAAAATGGAAGAAAGACAAGTTTGATATTCTCCTGTGAGAATTCAGTGTGCTAAGCATCTCTAGCAAAGAAATTTAGTTTTGCCTGTTAATATTGTGGGCTGCAATAACAAGATGGATGCAAACAAGCATACATAAACATTCATTCTGCCATTAGTTACCAAAGAAACGATGTATCATAACATGCTTACATAAAAAACAAACTTTATATCATTACATAACTTTAAGAGACCAAGTAGAAGCTTACAGTAGATACTTGCAAGCTGCTGCCCGGACTCACTTCAACGGTCTGAAATTTGCAAGACCAGCTAAAACTTTCCTGATTGCTTCCTCATTATTATGCCTATTTGCCTTATAAAAGAGAAATAATTAAGGGATAAAAATTATTATAGAAGATAATGCAGATGTAAGTAAAACTTAAAACAGTTGGCAAACTGTCAAGCTCGTAACTAATAATCATTGGCTGATAAAATGAGTTTTCCCTAAGCCCCAAAGGAGACAATGGCTCATTACTGGAAGGGAAACTATGTCACGTGTGGATATCAACACTTCTTTTCCTCTTTTTTTGGATGCAAGCAACCCAAAAACAATCTTCTAGCTTTAGTGAGTTTGATCTATGCCTTTATACAATGAATTATGCATACAATGAATTTGCATCAACGGCAATGTAAACACTATTAACCAAGACCATTTCAAGGGAACAACAGTATGATCCATTAAGCACTTGTCATAAGCAGCAATCAGAACAGGTATTCTGAGAAAATTATGAACATCTATATTACCACCACTTGCAAGTATCACTTCATAAAAGAACCAAATGTGAAAATATTAGGGTTACATCTACTTCGAATAATTACTGAAATCAATGTTCTTAATCATTGAATCTCACCTTTAAGGATGGTATGAGAGCATAAGTTTCTTCAAGAGTCTCTGGGCAAGCATTCCCAATCATACATATCTGAAAGAACCAAAAGCAAAGTAAAATAGCGGAACTGCGATAAAAGGAATTTAACTGGCAATCATCCTTTGTTTTCTGGAAAAAAAGTTAAGACACCAGACCTCGCCATCTGTAACTCCAACGATCTTCAGAGTACTTAAATTTGGTTAAAGGTTAGAGTGGAAACTTTAATCAACGAGTAAACGGCAGATGGCACGCAATATATTACAGAAATAGGTCAAACACAGAATGAAAGGATACTCTAGGAGCTGCCGCATGGATTGAGCATGCTTATAGTGGACACCAATTTTTGAGTATTGCAACCCTTTGTTAAATGACCTGAAGATAATGTAGGAGGTAATTTCGATGTATCAGTCAGAATCAAGAATAAAACATTTAGAATACAACCCTATGCATATTCACACCAAGTGACAGAATCCAAGATTATTACTCAGGCATTTTTATTTTTGCATCTTTTGCTAATACAGTCATGTGCTCTTGGATATCTTGTAAAACTTCAGCTGCCTCACAGTCCATCATCAGTCTAGCATCCTTTGGAAGATCTATTCAGAATTTAACAAAAAAGACGTCACCATGTTGTGGTTCAAGGATACAAGTCCCACATGTAAATAGCATGAGGATTACAAATTGAATGACTTATGCAATATGAAACCAAGCCAAAAGATTGTGGCCAGATACAGAAACAGAATTCATAAGATTTTAAACATTCAGAATAAAAAAGATGATATTGCAAAAGAAACATAAAACATTTATTTCAAGAATTATTCCACCGTTAAATTGCATCATGTCAGCTAACAAACAAATACTATTTGAAACATTCATTTCTATCTATCAAGATGGCATTTGAAATCCTTTGAAGAAGTAGCAGTTTTCAATTTATAAGCTTACAAGAAGAAAAAGAAAAAAATATTACAGCAATTTTGGCATATCTAATTAGAGTACCCATATCTGTGGAATAACAAAAAGAATGACCATTAAACACAAGATATGGTCTTCCAAACCAACATAGGATTTTATGCTATTAAAAACTCTAACCCCTCAATGATATTCAGATGATAAATGTGATAAGCACCAGATAATCAACAAAGAAAGCAAATATTACGGAATCTTTTTTGCAGCACCTAGTTGGAGATTCAAGTCTACTTCTGTCACCACAGAATTTATTGGAGTTGCTCGTGGTAGGCTACCCTTTCCTCCCGCTTTTCCTACATCAGAACCTTTATCTCCTTTGCCTCCATTGCCTGAAAATTAAAACATGTCAAGAAGTGCATATGCAATGGAGAACGACATTGTAATAATTGTGAGTTAACTCGTGAAATTGGATGATTTTACGACTTTAACAAGGAAAATGTGTTGGTTCACAAACAAACTCATTTTCAGCCAGTACGTGATATGGATCATGTGCTGGCTCGTAAAATTGGATGACACAGCGTGCAACCGTGTGCAGCTGAAAGATTTTTTTTTTAAACTTTGTTCAGGCCGGTCCCACATGATGCCCTAATTACAAGTTTACTACCTCAAGCCCCAAATTCAAACGGAGAAAATGCAATGAAATTCTTCCTTAAGGCTTCTTGGTTTGCTGCTTGCTGTGTTTCCACTCGTGCTATTTGCTGCTGTTGCTGCCATGCATTGCCACCTTGCCAGTTTTCTCTCCTCTATCTCTCCTTCCTCCCCTTTCTTGGCCTCTTCTGCTTGCGAACATAAGATGTTCTGTTATGCTCGTGAGCAGTCTTGAGCACTCTCTGGTCACAAGCAGAGCAGAACCATATGTCGCCGAGATTTATTCCTTTTCTTTAGGGAGATTTACTCCTTCCGCACATATGCGTTAAGATTTTTGAGTCTTAGAAAACGTAAATATTTAAACTGCAAATGCAATCTTCGAATCAATAGAAGCATTAATGGAGCAAGTGGAAGCAATATTTTCTTCATTATGGATAAAAAAATTCAAGTACTAGCAGGTTGATGGAAGGTGGCAGTGATGGTTGGGTGATGAAGATGAAGGAAAAGTGAAGGGTCCACAAATTCGATGGCTCCATTGCCAAATATTATCCCTGTAATTAGAGGAAGTGGAAAGAGTTCCAGATAACTTATATTAGAAATAAAAGCAAGTTATTGTTCACTTTAGACATCGAACATACAGAATTTGCTTGCTTTATATTTTATAAAGCAAGTCTAGCAAATCTCAAACATTTCCCATAAACCTAGTTGGTTACAGTTCTTGACCCGTCAGGAAATATTTTTGGCTGATTTTCTGAATCTTGTCCCATTAGGTAATATGTTAAAAGTTGGTTTGAGAAAGTTCTTTTCACAGACCATGCCCCTTTATCTTTTGTCATATGTTTGAAGTTTGTAAAGGTCCTATGCTAGTCAGCAGGAATCGGGTCCTCTTGGCCAAGAAATGCCCCATGCATGTGGGCAGGGGAGCTCTTTTTTTAGTTAGTACTGGTAGCATTTGTGTTACGAGAAGTAGGCGAGAGAGAAGAAGAAAGACACAGACATTTAACGAGGTTCACCTTTAGCTGGGCTCAACGGCGGAGCCAAGTGCCTGCCGGCGCCTGCCCGTGCAGGCACTGGGCTCATATAATTATTTTAAGTGTATAAAATAAGCACATTCTCATCTTTGTCGACTTGGTAAAAGTGATGTGAAAGTCTCAACAGGTCTTGTGTTCGAACTTCCTCCTCTGCATTTTGTTGTCTTTTTTTTCGGCAGGTTATTTTTGTTGTCTTTTCTTGTATGGTCTTTGAGAAAAAAAATTATACTGGTCATTTTTTGATATTTTATTCTTATGGTATATTATTAGATATTATAATAAGAAATTTATTGCTGCATTTGAGCATAGAAGAGTTAAATTTATTAATTAGATAACTAATTTTTTTTAGATACATATCATATGATTTTTATTTTTTTATTTCAAATATAAATAATATGCATTATTGTAAACAATATATAATACATTTATTTCTCTTGTCATTATTTAATATTCACAATATTATTCACTATAATTAAAGATTAATTTATTATATGATCATTTTATTATAAATATCTTGTTGGCCTATATAATTTTGTTAAGACTACATAGTTATCTCATTATTTATAAATTTTAAAACTAATAATGAAGATGATTATTTATATAAATGATTAGTTCTATATAATATATTTTAGAGTATTATTTATAGTGAACCCATTGATTTTTTTTCTAGCTCCGCCGTTGGCTGGGCTACATTCTCGAATGATGGCTGAGTTCTTTCTTTGATGTTGAATAAAATAATTGATGATACAATATGCAGAATAACCCAAACATGAGAGTTTATATAGGGACTCCTAATACAAAATTAAAAATAGAAACCCCAGATCTATTTAAGTTTCGGAGGCTCCACCTAGAGCCCCCACAGGGAGGATCCCCCCTAGCCTCCCCCCTCTCAGGCTCATTGACCAGGCAACGAGATTCTCATATGGGACGAGCGACTTCACTGTCCCAATTATTCAAGGGGTTGTATTGCACTGGGATCATATGAATTTATTTGTGAGTTAAGATTGCACTAGTCCCAATTGTTTTACAACAAGTTTTTAGGATGGCACTATTATTTTTTCAGTTCAGCTAGATTCTAGAATATTAGATTATTAATTACTTTTTATGTTTTATAAATGATATGCAACTATTGTTATATGTATTATACATCTCCTGTTGTTGGTCCTACTGGACCTTGTGGTTCTCAATCTGGGAACGTAAATGATGTAATCTAACCTTAACCCTAAAGTAGATCATCTGCTTAAGAAAGAAATAAAATAAACCAGAATTTCATTCATCCAAGCATTTTTTTGTAGTACAATCATATGGGGGTTTATATAGAGTTCCAAACTCTCGTATAATCATAACATGGAAACCTAATAAAAGAAAATATAATTAAAAGAAAAACTAATTGGAAGGCATAAACTAAACTAATGGACTAAAAACCCAGAATACTAAAGACTAATGACTACATGGCAAAAGGTCCATGAACTTCTTTGTTCTACATCAGTAAATGTGCATTGAATTTTCAGAAATGGGAAGTTGTTAAAATAAATGCTCCAGGAAATAAGAATGATCCTGGATGTAGTCATGGGTATGCAGTAGATGGGAATAACAGAAAAAAATAAAGTGAAATGCTGAAAAGAAAATTAATTTCAGGAGGTGCTTATCGTTTGAAGTATCATTTAGCTTGCACCTAAAGGATGTTGAGGTTGTATGCAGGTTCCTGAAAGTGTTAAAATTAAAGTTTGGGACTGTGTACAAGATGCAAGAATAGCTGGGTCATAAGTCCCTAATGGATGAGGAAAGAGTGAACAAATATAAAGAGTGTGCACAAGTTGGTGAAAAAAAAAAGAAATGGAAAGCAGATCAAATAGAGTAGTCAACTTACCATCAATTTGATGTTAAAAAAAGAAGCAAGGGAGGGAGCACGCCAAGCAATTCTTAGGTTTTTTTACAATAACGGCATACCTTTCAATGTTACAAAGAGTAGTGAGCTTCATAATATGTGTGAGTTAGTTTCACACCTTGGCATGGGTTTCAAACAACCATCATATCTTGAAATTTGTGTAAGGTATTTGAAGAAAGAAATTGAGCTAACTAAAGGAGCCATCGAGGAGCATTAAGTTGAGTGGAGAAAAGTGATTGCATGATTATGACTGATGGTTAAACGGATAGAAGGACGATAATCAATTTCTTGGTGAAGAGAGTCCTAGAGGAACAAAACTTTTGAAGTCTGTTGATACATCCAATATTTGCAAGACTGCAAATAGGGCTTTTGAGATGATTTATGATGTCAAAAAAGAACTTGGTGAAGAGAGTCCTAGAGGAACAGAACTTTTGAAGTCTGTTGATACATCCAATATTTGCAAGACTGCAAATAGGGCTTTTGAGATGATTTATGATGTCAAAAAAGAACTTGGTGAAGAGAGTCCTAGAGGAACAGAACTTTTGAAGTCTGTTGATACATCCAATATTTGCAAGACTGCAAATAGGGCTTTTGAGATGATTTATGATGTCAAAAAAGAACTTGGTGAAGACAACATTGTCCAAGATTTCTTGAATAATGCGGCAAGTTAAAAGCAGCTGGACAAATGCTAATGGAGAAGAGGAAAAGACTACGGGATACACTATGCTTCTCATTGTATTGATTTGATTTTGGAGGATTTTGGAAAGAAATTGAATGTCCATAATGAAACAATTACAGAAGGGAAAAAATTATAAGTAACATCTATTTAAAAACCTCACTTATAGTGAGTTGCAACATTCTTTTTGAAAGGGATGTTGCAACAATTTACCCAAGGCAAAGATATGTTTTTACCGGTTGTGACATTTTCCAACCTCATATCTCACTCAAAGTTGCCAACAAGACAAGGGTGTGTTGATGATGATGTTTACTTCAAATGGATAGAAATCTAGTCGATTTCGAAAAACGAAGGATGAAAAATATATTAAAGATGTTGCATTGGACAATGATTTTTGTAAAGATGTAGATATTGCTTGCAAGTTGATTATCCTTTAATTAAGGTGCTTTGCTTGAAATATTCCGGTAAAGAACATCCATGGATTTCATTTACGAGGAAAAAGAATATTCAAAGGCCTATAATGGAGCAAAAGTAGCAAATTATTTAATTCAACTTATATATTGCATAGTTTGTCTAATTTAGCAAGTAAGCTAAGACTTTTTGTGGATTATTTCTTTAGCTATCAGCCCATATGCAATATAATTAATGACAAATAAGACGAACAACTTCATAGGCCTTTGCATGTTGCAACATACTTCCTCAACCCTCAACTCCATATAATCCTAACTTTAATGATGATGTTGAAGCTAAACGAGGATTATATGAGTGTTTGTGATGATGAAATTTCTTCTAAAATGATTGGAAGAAGCTAGAAGAATTTAAGCATGCAAAATTCTTTGGAAGTAATGAGGCAAAAAATGCACTTTACACTAAAACATCGAGCTAATTGGACGAACTTGCACGACCATGAACATGCCGATCTTAAAGAAATTGTCATCAAAATTATCAGCTTGATATGTAGCTCTTCTAGATGTGAACATAATTGGCGCTTTGAGAGGATATTTTTTTAAAAACCGAATTACCTATTGATTATCAATTATTCATTATGACAACTTGTTATTACTTATTAATTTTATGTAGGTTCATACAAAGAAAAGAAATCATTTGAAACAAAAGACCATGAATGATATAGTTTATGTGATGACAAATTCAAAAATGGAGAAGAGAAAACAACATAGAAAGGAGCTTGAATATGACATGGATGATCTTTCCTCCAATGATGAATGGATTGTGGAGGACAGAAAGGATTATATTTGGAGGAAACAGAAGATGAAAGTAATAATGTAGTCCAAACTGATGACGTTCCAAGTGGCATTAAAGTTAGAAGCACATCTTTACAAGATTTAACTATTCTTGATTATAACGTTGACTTACATGATAAAGATAATGATGAGCATCAAAATGGAAATGGAAATAACTTACAAGATGATGGTTTTGATAATGTAATCTATGACGAAGATGATTTAAATATCTCTCTTTAGTTCTATTGTTGTAATTAGAATCATTTAATTATACTTTTCTTTTTTTTTTTTTTTTTTGAACTTGGAGTCTTGCTTATTCAGTGTCATGGACAGTGCATCATGATGGATATTTTGCAACCGAAGTTTAATATATTGATGTATCTTCCGCTCAGAAAAAAATACATACTTTGGAAGGCAACAGCTATATATATATATGTATTCTTTTTCTAAGCGGGAAAACATCATCTATATGCATATATATATATAGCATCTGGGAAGCCGCAGGGATGATAAAAAGAGGGTTCTTTCCTGTGTTGCACTGAAAAAAAGAACTAAGAGAAGAGTGTCTTCTCTTATTCTGCCTCCCACGTCCGCCGATGCCCGGCCTGCGTTATATTACATATATATAATATACACATATCTGTGTGTGCATGTCTGTATTGATATTTTTCAATCTTTGTATTAAATTTGGTAGAATAAGGCATGTCGTACTATGATCTCACATTTTACATGTTCACTCAGCCTTTCCTTGTCCATTATAATTTACGAGTTTCACAATATTGTTGGAGAGAATATCAACACAACACTACATAGAATTCATAATAAACATGAAACATATTCAAGGAAGAATAGAAGTTCAACCTTTAGTGCTTGGAGTCTGATGTGAACCCTTCCCTCCTGATTTTTGGCTGTCAAAAGAAACTTTCCTCTTACCAGATTTCTGATCAGGCAATGCTGACCCATTTGCATTTGAAGTTGGGCTTGTTTCTTCAACAAATCCTAACAAAATAAATAGACAAATATAAGAGCAGAAGAAGTGAAGGTCTTTGACATTTTCCCTCTGAGGTTTAGTAAGTACATTATTTGAGTTTAGAAAGTTGTTGTGTACTAAATCAGTTGTGATTTAAAACCAAGTATTTCTGAACATCCCACCCCCCACACCCTAAAAATTAGATAATGTAGTATGACAAGCAAATTTTTCGGTGATCACTAAGTAGGAATAGTATAGCACGAGAAATGCTCAAACTCAGTTTGGATTCAAGAATATCTGATGCAAAAATATGAAATCATATAACCACAACCTGTATGTGAACATATGAATAATTTTTATGGTCACATATGCAAAGTACGAGATATATCTGATGTCTCTTTTGTCACCTTATCATTCCTCTACTTGTATAAGCACCAAACATCCCAAATCATAATTTACTGTACATAAAGGAAAACAGTGACACAAATTATTGGGTTGAATATTTTTATTATTTTCATGAACATGTGAAAAGTACGAGGAATATAACTTGATATGAAGAATATGCAAACCATGAATTACATCTCTTGGCTGACAACAGCAATTAATATGATCCATTCTCACTCAAATAAACACCAACATCAAACAAAAGCCCTTCTTATTTGGGGTCGAAAAGGAACAGTCAATAAATCAACACTACAAGTAGAAGGTAGATTATGACATCACCAGGTTAAGGAAACACCAACTAAAAGGCTTAACAGTGTTTTCACCCTCTTATAATAGAAATAGATAAACGGGACTAACCATATAAATAATTATGCCTCCAATTGAGGTTTATATCAAATTAAATGGTAATGAAAATGACAAGGAAATACCAACCAAAAGGTAGTACAAAAAAAAGGTTAAACAATTTTGGAAAATCTACTTACCTTCAAATTCAGAATCCGACGATGAGTCTATTTGGATATGATCCGCCGTTTTGGCAACAAAACTACCCTTTCCTTTCGCGGATCCTGCATGGAAAATAGTCATGAATTAAAAGGTGATTATATGAAAAAGAATAATGTCAGACAGAACCATTTATTGCGAGATCAGTTATGCATTTTGCAAGTAAATTATATGGAAACCAGAATTATTCAAGTTCATCAAGCTCCATAAGAATACATGGGCTATCATCACCAAAGTTTAATTTTCTGAGATACCGCATTTAATGCATCACCAGTGGAAGAAAACTTTAGAAGAGATTGCAAAATTATTTGGAAATTAAAGATCCCTCTAAAAATTAAAATCTTTGGTTGGCTACTACGAAGAAGGAGACTCATGACCAGGGCATACAGAGCAAAATGGACACATGGGACAACAGTATCATGCGGATTATGCAACCAGGGATGTGAGAATACAGATCATCTATTTTTCTCGTGCAAAGTGGCAGAGGAAATCGGGAACAAGACCCGCAATAAATGGATAAATCATACATCGGAGGATGAATTTTGGTTATCATTCAGAAGAGGCAGTAATGATGGCGTCACAATCAGTTACAGATCAAGGAGGGAACGAGCATTGGTGCTGGCCACCTTATGGGCTCTATGGCTGCAAAGAAACAATGTGATATTC
>LTAE01006950.1:7479-23983 GCA_001647135.1 Pontederia paniculata
TGGAGTTGCCGTGATGGGTGTAATGGCTCGTGACGGCTTAATTGCTCCTTTTATACCTTCATCATGGCCCGTAATGAACCGTAACGACCCATGATGAGTACTGGAAAGTGATTTCATATTTGTAAATGTGCGCATTTGCGAGTTTGTTCCAGTCCTTGGCCTTTTTAGTTGATTTTCTGCAAAATATTCACCAACAAGTGTAGAATCATGACTTGAAATAATTTAAACAAATAAATGCTAAAATAGATGCATGCAATGCCAAAATAACTCAAAATCATGCCTAATGCAGACCCTAAAATATGTTGTAAAATGCATGCATCAGGAACAAAGGCACAAATATAGGATACTCGAAAAGAGAGGTATTGCCAACACAATGCATGAGTTAGGCATCGACATAGATATGAATTACTTATGTGACAAGTTGGGATGGAACTACTAGATGAAGACCAAATGGTATACATACAAAGTGCCTACATTAAAATTCCTGAGTTCAGCTAAGGCCAAATTCCTCCATCATGATGATGACCCCGGTGAGATTACATTTCGCCACTTCAATCAAGAATACAAGTTTACAATGGCGCAATTCAATTCAATCTATCAACTGCCAACCAGGGGTGATAGGACATCAACATACCTCTTTGGCTTCAATAGAGAAATCATATGGAGGAAGTTGACACAACATACAAGGATTCCGCACACAACAAAGCTTCATATCTTAGGAATCCGGCCATTCGATATATGCATAGGGTCCTTGCAAGTATACTATATAGATGAGGAGATAGTGATGGGGTAATCCGAGATAGTTAACTATTCATCTTTTGGGTGCTGAGTCAGGAGCAAATTTCTATCAACATTGTGGCCTTCATGATCAAGCACATGGTCAAGCAAGGAGGCCAAGATAAATGGAAGATTGTCATTAGAGGACTCATTACCCCAATTGCATTGAGTTTGGGGCATAGTGTTGATGGACTCAAGGAAGGTTCGAGAGGGGACCGCATTGATATTGACACATGTGTGAACATGAGGATGATCAAGAAAATGGGAGACTTTTACCACCTCCTATTCCGCAATGAGATGTACACACATCCTCTACCCGACCGCCGAAGGACAAATTTGAGGGTTGAGGACATTTAGAGCTTTTCCACATATGGACTTGAGCAGAGATGCTCGACATTGGCCGAGTGGAAAGAGGAGCATGGTGTGAATGAGCTCTTGGAGCAAGATATGGAGACAAAGACTTATACCCCAGCCACCATGATGCATGATTCACATATCCCACAGGCCACCACATTTGAGACAAGGTAGTCTTCGGGAGCAGGACATGGTAATTGGGCGGCTTGCTACGCTGGCATTCAAGAGCTTCTCCAAGGTCAGAGGAGTATGCAAGAACAGGTAACAAGGATTGAGGAGCGCCAAGATGAGATGTTGAGGCAACAAAATGTTATGCATGAACAACAAGCCTCCATGAATGCATCATTGAGCATCTTAACGAGTGGCACATTGAGCACGATGATGGTTACCATTCTCCCCTCCAACGCACTAAGCATGTGAGCTTTCCTCCTCCATACCTTAGTAGTTATGCTTTCCTTTTTATCACATTGAAGACAATGTTCATGATAAGTTTGGGGGAGTAAGGTTAGTTAGTATTTAGTTAGCTCACATGCATCTTTAGCCTCTTACCATGTTGGTGATTTTCTTTTTGTGGCCTCATTTTATGAATATTTGCATACCATGAATCCTTGATGTATAGAAATGCATGAATTTTACATCATACATATCACATGCTATTAGGAATGCGATTGCAAGTGTTTTGAAAATGAACTTTTTGATGTCACTAAAGTGTTGTTTTACTCCACGCATGTGTAAGGACCTCATATGTCAAAAGCAAGATGAGAGGTTGGAACTAACGTCATAATCTAGTATTATGGGTTGAAAATTGAGTGAATGTAGTAAAGGAAATTTTCATCTGAGCATGGGTGCATTGCACAATTTCTTAGTTAGAGTTCACAAGAAAAGGGAAATAAGAAGATCCACCGAGCAAAGACTCGGGGCAAGGCACCCGTGCGCTTAATTGCGGGAACACACTAAACCATTTTGCACTATCATCTTGTGTGTGACATTTGCATTGTACGTATAATTTTGAATGAGGAGGAAAAATGAGAAAATAAAAATAAAAAGAGGAAAATGAAAATTGAAAAAAAGTAACGTGTGTGAGAAAAAGCAAAAGAAAGAAAAAAAGTTCCTCCTTGTGTAAAGAAAATTTATTTTCACAATGCATAATAACTACTCAGCTGTCTCAATTATCCAAAGTCTAAATATGATTGAGATTATGAGTATGTACCTCAAACACCCAAGCTAAGTAACCTTGGGCGAAAAGCAAGGATTGTGTTGTGGGGAATTTGAGTCAATACATTGCATTTTATTTTCTTTTACCTCTCTTGTGTATTTGAACTCCAAAGCACCCATAGTTTCATTGATCATGATGCTTAGTTGTTTTCCCGAAAGCTTATGAAAACTTGGTCTACACTCATATTTAGATTCGGATGTGAAGTCTCTTTGAGTTGACTATGACATGTTTAGGAAATTCGCGGCGTGGAGTGACTCAATCCTCACTACAAGAAAAATCATAATTTGCGGCGAATGTTCCGTCACAAAAATGCTCGCCGCAAACTTTTTTGTGACAGAATTGCTGCCCCAAATCACAAATGCGTCAGATGTTCTGCCGCAAAATATTTGCATCGAGCATTTTAGCGACGGAAGATTCGCCGCAAATTTTGAGTTTTCTTGTAGTGCCTAATTGTTAACTTAAATGTTCTACTTTTTCGAGTACTTGAAATTGTGTTTCTCTACTTGATGATTATATGTTGTGTATGATATAAGAAAATTTGAAGTGGACATGTATGATAATTGCTTGAGGACAAGCAAGGATTTAGTTTAGGGATTTGATAAATCATAGAATTGCATGCATTTTTATTATATGACTCCTCATTTTACGTTCTTATCAGGCATATTGTATGTTGTTTTCATTTAATTTTGGAAATATATGTAGTCTATACTAGTTTGATGTATTTTCAGGAATCATGGAAAAGGAAGAAGAAGGAGAGAGAGGTGAACCCCTCAATCGGCCGTAGCGGGGACATAATGTCCGTAGCGGAACTTGATTAAATGTAGTACAACTACAAGAGGCTGTAGAGATACTCCATTGGCCATAGTGCATCATCACAAGGCCGCGCACAATGATTGGGTCATAGTGCACTTTGTTAGAACATAGCGCATATGGTCGAGCCTTAGCGACTTGGATTTGACCCGTAGCTCATGAAGTGGAGTCGTAAGATGCTGATTTTGCCCATTAGTGGTTGGTGGGAGCCGTAGACATTGATATATAAAAGGGATAATTAGGGTTTTTGAAAGAGGGGGCTCACTCATGGAGGCTAATGTTGCACTTTGGTTTTGAGACATATTGTAAGAGGTTTTGAATGCTTTTGTGTGTTAAAATTTGAATTATGGTGAATGTTTACTTTTGAATCTTGTGAATTTTAGTTTTAATTCAATTTCTTCTTCCTATTTATGTCTCCTTATTTCTTTCATTATGAGTAACTAAACCTCATTGTTTTAGGGTAAGATGAAGTGTAAGGTTTAATGCCTTGGATTAGTGATTATGCACGTGTGTGATTCTTTTACTTAGTAAATGAATTGTTAGACTCATATGAGACTAGCTACCTCACCTAAGTCAATCTAGGTTATTGAATGATGAAAATCATGACAATCAACTAGTAGCTTTGCTAAGTGAAATATATATGTGATATTTAGAAATAGAGTCACTTTGTATTGCCTCTTGAACTTATGAACGAAATGCAATTAGGTTGTTAGAGTGAATGCATGAAAATATTATTCCTTAACCCTAGTTACAATTGTATTACCTTGAAAGAGGAATGAATAATTTGTGGAGTTGAGCAAGAATCTATTGTTGAGTCACTATCCTATGCATATTTATAAGAATACATTAGTGGCATACAATTTGAATCATCCATGAATGCGCTCCATGTTCCTCTAAATTATGTTCATAGTCTGTAATGCATGGGTGGAACATGGCTTGAGATAAAACTCTAACATAACCCATAGCCATGACCATAACTCGATCACGTATGCTGAAATGATTCATGCCGTAGAACACAACACGTGTTCGGATCAACATGACCCATATCTGTTAGATTTATTGATTATAGCGTGTTTTCCTATTGCATTGAAAAACCTAGACTCCCTATGACAGGATAAGGATTAATATTGGGATGGATAAGGGTTAAACAAGATAAGTAAATGAAAGATGAGGTCGTCATATATTGCATAATTTAGGATCCAAAGCTATATCATTGCATTGTTACAATTGAACTATTTAGTTCCTATTGCATGTCCTTCTCCCTTCATGCAACAAAAAGGGTTCTCAAGTATCCTCCCCCTTGTGGGCATATATCGTGATTTGTGCACCATCACTGATCATTGTATTGTCGAACCTCCTAAAAGCTCATGAGTGCTACCTTTCAAATCATCGCAAAGTCACCTCAAAATCATTAATGGCTTAAGTGAAAGATAAAAAAACATTGAAATTAGAGCATTGAATCAAAGTATTGAACCAGATCACTGCATAGAAACAAAACATTACACTGAAAGAAAGACAAAGCCTTGTAAAACATTGCTTGAAAAGTAAGATTGAGGGGATGTATTATGTAGTGAGATGACTATCATTGATATAGGCATTGGTTTAATCCTCATCGATTGCCTTTATGAATATTAATATTATTATTGTTAGATTTAGATTATTTCCATATAGTTTGGCCTTATAGTATCTAGATAATATTTTTGACCGATGTTATATTAATTTTTCATCATATTGACCCTTTATATGCTATTATTCATTCTATTGAGAATTGTCATATCTATGTGTTTATATGTCTTACATATTGAGCGTCCTAGCTCATGGGAGAATTACCTCCTTTATATTGGGTCCAGCAGGTAAAGGATCTGCATAGATTATGGCGGCATGGATGACGATGGATGTTCATGATGAATGCAACTTGCACATGGTTACGGTCCTTGGTTTTAGTGTTTCTCTTGGTTTAGAGTTTGTTGAGTTGCAATAGTCATGTAATTTTCGTTGGAGACACAATAGATTAATGTAAACAAAGTTTTATATTATTCTATATTTTTGTTTACTTGTCAAATAGTCAAACATATAGTCAGAGCATAGCAAAAATCACATACTACAAAATTTGGACACAAATTAACAACTCATTTACAATTCAACATTTCATAAGCATATCTATAAAATCTATTAAATATTTCCTAAGTTTCAATAACTTATAAATTTAGGGATAAACTTCATTTATAAGGAAAATCATCATTCTCAAGTCCCAATCATATAAGATGCATTCAATACATGAAAATCTTAATCTAAACAAAATCAAGATATATGAATCCTAATACATAGTTTCTTGTTCCATATAAAATGTAGCCCTTAACTTATATAATCATATATATGAAAGAATAAGAAAATCAAACCTGCATTCTGACCAAACGAGGTGGATTTACCTATTACATACCTTAAGGTTTAGACCTAAATCCTTCCCTTTCTTCTTTGGTCCTTGATTCTTGTTTCATTTCCAAATTCCTTGTCCTTTTAGTTGCTCTTCTTCATCTCCTTCTTGCTCTAGTTTCTCTTAATTAGGCTATTTTAAAGATTAGGATTTTTATAGTTGGGACATAGGTCGAGTTTTCAGTTTAAGTGACTTCAAAGGCTTTATGGACTTAAATATGGAGTTTTTAGGTGAAAGTATCAATCTAGACTTAATGTCCCTATTTAGTTATTTTTAGAGTTTATACTATGGCAAAGCACACGAAAAAAAAACCAATCTATTTGTATATATTGTTGGGCCATGCTATGAGATAATTACATGACTTTGAAAATATGTTTTCTTTCCGTTCTTTACTTAATGGACTAGGTGGACAACACAGGTTCTATGGCCCAATCCCAATTTCTTTAAATGTATTCCACCCTAGTGATTCAAATTAGTAGTTCACCTTAATAATTTCAACAGAATTATATTGTTCGTGTCGTTTTAGTTACTTAGGATTATTTTTATTGGACTCACATTATTATGATCTTTTAATCAAAGTTGTTATATATCCTTTTGAATATCCTACACATTTAACGAATAGGAAAGTTAAAAAAATAAATCATTCTCCACAAGGGTTAAGATCAAGCAAAGCCTTGATTAATGATGCGGAGTTGAAGACGAGTGAGAAGTTTCATGATTGGTCATATTGCTAATGAAAGACCCATTGGAGATCACTTGGCCTTGACATGGAAGAAATTGGCTTCACATGATATGGATAATATCACCTCTTTGGGTTAGTTCATCATAAGGGTGATTAGACATTAGATTGCCTATTTGGGCCTTCAAATAATCAAACAAAAGTTGTTACTCAGGGTCATGGAGTGGGTTACATCATTAATTGTTAATTTATGCATTTTCCACAACAAAAGAGTAAGTTTCAAACCTACCAATTTACACTAATCAACGATGCCAAGCATGCATTTTCACGAGTACAGCAAAAACCCAACACCCATGTGTAAAACTGATGCGGGACAATGACATAAATATGTCCGTTGATCAACATAGATACCTAAAATCTTAAATTTCAGAAGAACACATGTTGATGATGATACAAAACAAGGTTGATCGAAGCACTCTTTTAACCTTTGATAATAGCTTTCCTGAGGTACATTTATACAAATAAATGAGAACCCAAGTGTTGTAAAGAAGATAATTTTGTAATTTATAATTGAATGAAGAATTCTTCTCCAAGGGTTTGAAGGGCTAGAATCATACTAACATTGTAAATTTAGGACTGTACTAAAAGTAGGTAAAATAATAAAATGGCACAAAGAAATAAACTAGAATGTTTATGGAACTCCTATTGTAACTATAAACCAAACGAAAATAAAGGAAAATTCTTGACATAGGACTCCTAATTTAATAGGACTCTTCCTACATCAAGGCCACCTCCCTTTTTAGAAAAGTTCATCACTGAACTTGATAAGGAAAAAACGCATCCGGTGGATGACACTTGCATTGAGTGTAGGTCTTGTCTTCTTGAATGATTTTTGAAGACAATCATTTGCAATAACAAAATTAAGCATATTACATATCACAATATCTTTTATGCCTCACATGTGGCTTTTATCCAAAAAGAAACAAAACTTTTGAGGTGGTCAATTGAGACACCCTTGGATTAATTTGAAGTATATTAATCAATTCTTCCATTTTAAAGAACTTTGTTTTGAATTTTTCTTTAATTTCTTCAACGAATTTGTCTTTGTTTTGCTCAATAAGATGTGTTAAATCCATCACAATCTCTTGATTTATCATGACGTGATTAACCCTCTTCATCTTGTGCAATAAGAGTTGATATCATCAATTTCATCTTAACATTTTTTAGGATTCATAATGTACATCCCAAGGTTCATAACATGGTAAAATTATAGCCTTAGTCAATCATGCTTATTAGGTAAAATAGCATATCCATAGAATTATCATTTGATTCATCACAAAGTTCCTAACATACTCCTAACATGGCCAATTTATTCATCATAAAGTTCATAGCATGGTTGATTCACATAGAAAGGAAAATAAACATATGAACATGCATACCTCATGCAATACTATATGTCATTACTATATTCTTATTTTGTAAGAAAAAATGTTCTCATAGTCATCAATGCATATCATTGAAGTCACATCCAAACATTTTACAATCAATTATTTGTTTCACTTTAACTTCTTAACAATAACAAAAATATATGTAATATCCGACTTCAACAAGCAAAAAAAAAGAGACATTGATCGTGTCCAACTCTGACAAGGTCCGTGTTGCTCTTTAGAGATAAAGTCCTAATTTTATTGCCCTTTGGATTTTGAGTTTGGTTTCGTTTTAACCTAATATGAAACCATAGGCTCCTTTATATAAATCCTTAGGCCACAAAATTATTTTTCAAGGCTTATTATTTTCTTTTCATAGTCGTTATGGGTTTTCTCCATCTTCTCTCTCTTTTTCTCTCTCCCTCTTTCTCTCTTGATCTTAAGGAATATTAACGAGAGGACAAGAATGATCAGCCATAACACAAGTTGACACAAGAGGATTAGGAGATGAAGAGGAGGAACATGACTTGATCTATCATACTTGATTAACCCTCTTTAGGAGGTTGGACTGGTTGATGTTCTTGATTTCGTTGTACTTGAGTTTGTGAGTTCTTTACATGATGCTGCAAAGGTGGCTGATGCGAATAAGTTTTTGTAGATGTCAAACAATTGATTGAGAGATGTTTTGCATCACAAGAGTGTTGTTGTTGGATTAATAAGACTAATTGATTGAGCTAGTTGTTAAGTTGTCGACACTCAATATTTAATTCCTAGTTTAGCCAAATCATAGTGTCACACACTTTGTAGTGAGGCTCTAGTATTAAATGATGTAGGACAATAACAAAAAAGTTGTGTTGATTGTTGTTGAAACCCGAAATCTGAAATTTCAATTTGACATTGCTCATGATACAAAATTAGATTGGCTGAACCATTGAACCTTTCAAAATAAGTATCATAAGACAAATTTATAAAGAAAATATCTTTATTAACTTATCATTTTATGAATAATTCTTCTCTAGTGCACTTTTCTAGATTTCCAAGTATAAAATCATACTAAAATTAGGAATTTAGGACACTACTACAACTAAGAAAAAAGAAATCAAAAGACAAACTGAAACAAGCTAGCATTCTGGAACTACTATTATGACAAGGAACCACAATAAAATAAAACTAACTCAAATTTTAGGATAATAAATTCCAAGAAGTATCCCAATAGTCCCGGATCATTCAAATGGAAACAAGTAGCTAAGTGGTGTTTGAACATACGACATGAGGCATGATAATTTAGTCATAATTTTTCAAGGCATATTTATAATTTCATCATCACATGCATCATTTCATTTAGAAATTCACTTTAATTCATCATTAGAGTCAGAATCCACATAATGTTACTTATTTTATGTCCAGAGCATTTAGGAGAGCAAGATAGGAAGAATTCAACTAGCTGAAGTGAATTCAGAGGGGAAAATAAGACCATCATGGCTGTGATGGGACTTCCACACCTAGAGTGCATATGGGTGAATTTATTTACAATTTGTCATAGGCCATGAATCAATGTTTTCAATCGTGACATCGACGACAAGAAGTAGGCATGAGCTGAAATCACAATTGTGTTGTATGTCTCGACTTTTGAAGTTGGTTTCAAGCCAGGAGTGCGTCTACCCTAAAGCACAAAGGTTAAGTAATCGACCACAAGAGATGCTTCATGTTCATAAGCGAACGATGCATGATAATTTAGTCATATTTTTCATATCATACTTAGTTTAATTTTCATTAAATTCATCATTCGATGCAGCATTTTCTTTTGAAATTCACTTTAATTCATATTCAGAGCTCATAATCTACATAATTTAGTGTGTGTTTTTATGTCTAGGGCATTTAGTAGAGCAACGAAGGAAGACTACAATGAGTTAGAGTGAATTCAAAGATGAAATAAAAATTTAAATAACCATAACGGCCGTGATGGCGCAATCGTGTATGAAAGTGAATAGGGACAATTTTCTGACAAATAGTTATGGGCCATAAAACTTATTTCATGGTCATGACACCAATGACGTGATAAAGGTGTGAGCTGCAAATCATGATCTTTTTTATCATCACAACTGGTGAAGTTACTCCATGGTCGTAAGTGTGTTTAAGATTGAGACACCCACCGAAGTCATGAGCTGTTGATGAGCAAAAATTTATGTTGTGTGATTGATGTGAATAGGCACCCAGTTCCAGAGTTTCGAGGTGTGATAGTTCTGGACCTGGGGCAATCGAACAAATCCACAAAGTCAACAAGTCTTAAAATATTACCTAAACACACAGCTCCAATCTCAAGTATACAACCGTCCTTGTAGTATTTTATAGCCAAATCCAAAAGGAAATCAAACTTTCACAATTCAACTACTCTATCCTACCACAAGTCAAATCAAAGAGGGAGAAAATCTTGTCCAGAAATTAGAAATCAGCTAAAGGAAACTAAATCATATTAAAGAAAGAGAATATACTATTTTTTTATGGTTTTTAACTTCTTAAAGAAACTAAAGAACTCAATAACAGGAGAGAAAAGAGGATTCCATACGATAGTTAATGAACACCAGGACACAAGATGTGCTTAGAGAACTTGTTACTAAATTATTGAACCTAAGAATCAATTTGTATCGAAATGGGCATTCGCAAAGAGGATTATATTGCCTTCACAGATCAAATCTCTTGAGTGAATCCCTAGAAATCACGCGAGTGACACTCAAACACTCAGAAATTCCCATCCATTCTATCCCTTCAACGACACCCCATTAGACTCCTCAACCATCATGGGGTTAAATTAGCTTTGGCAGTACCCCACGGCCTTACCTCACCAGAGATTTAGCGAATATGTATATCGCACCTCTCAAACCTTTACTCTCCTCTCGGATCATAGTAGGGTCATGCAATACAATCGATCCTCTCGGAGAACATTGCGGCAAGAGGTATTCAAATATGCTCCATGGACACAAATCACAAATGCGCATAAATCTTAAAAGACCAATAACAATAGAATGGAAGATAAAATCCAAAAATGCATTAAATGTAAACAAGTTCAACAAGTAGCTAGAGTTCTCTAACACTCTCTATCATGGCTAAAGCTTTTAGCCAATCAAAGACCACATAAAACAGTAAATCAACAAAACAGAAATCCATTTCAGAGTTTACACAAAGCTAAAAATGTAGAATTCCGATTACGCCTCCTCTCTATAACCTCCTTCCTCACTGAAATCCGGAATTAATCACACTACAACTTGGTCTTGAATCTCTCCTCAGCTGGTTCTTCCTATTCTCCAACATCCAATGGTGGCTGCCCACCCTTTCGGTGTGTATGAACCCCTTCTAAAGTTGTCTCCATATGTCTTTTATACCATAGTGGTTCTCCCTATCCCTTTTGACACTTGTCCCTTGTCATTTCCTACAAGAAATGACCAGAAATATGACAGAGAAATCTTCTAACAAGGGGCAATTATGTTTTGTCTTTTGTATCTTTTGCCTTGTAGTGTCAAGGTGTGAAAGTCTGCACAAGGTTCCCTTAACTTCGGGATGCATCAAAATGTGGACTGACCCCTACCAGGTCCCTACAGGAAAAACAAGTGTAATACATCATAATTCAAATTAAAAGAGTTCAGGGTGTGAGAAGATACATCCAAAGCCAAAAAATTTTGAGAAAATGTGAAAGTCATGAAAATGGGTGATGGTATAAAACATAAAAGTATGAAATCCATGTTAAGAGGTTCTCAAAAGGAGCATACTCTTGACTCCTTCAAATGAAGGATTAGAGGAGTAATTGATTGAGGTGAGAGAAGCAAGGTCTCACCATTTCTTCCTGGAATACTCTGATGGGGTGCTCAGGGTATGAATGAGTCACACACTCTTGACTTCAAGGTGTGAAGTCAGTGGAATGGTTATTAAAGAAAAGGAAAAATTCCCTAGGCAAAATAGGATGATTCATGTAGATTAAGTACTATAAATGAGGTTTCTCCTCTTTTTCTTATCTTTTCTTTTCTTTTCTTTTATTTTCTCCTTTTTCTCTCGAAAGTCAAACCTATCATATGAGTGGTGATCCTTAAGCAAAAAGGGTAATTGTGTACATGCATATGAATGGTTGCTACAGGTTTGGTCCGGCTTGGGGGCAACTATATTACATTATTTTTCTTTGGGGTAACCAAGGGAGACTCGTGACCTTGGTTGGAGGTGTGACAGCTGATATATGATCATGATGTTTTCTAACTCTAGGCAAAATACAAACAAAAGTCTGCAAAAGAATTTACACCAAAGTTGCAACATGATCATGTAGAGGAGAATACACATTAAAGGTGCATGAATGCTATAAAAAGGTGTTCCAAAAACTAGACCAACAAAATTATACACAAAAGAAAGTAGGCATGACAAAATTAAATTAGAGTTTAAGCATATAGGTCATACCATTGGCTCCCCAAACTTAAATTCAACTTTGTCCCCATTGTTGATCTAAGTATGGGAGAGGCTGAAGTTCTTAGTTGTGTGGGGATGTGTGGCTAGGGGCATCTTTATGGGTTATATCATCATCAAAATTTTTTGCTAGTTCAGCTAAGGGCAGGTCATCTTAAATTGGGAGCAATTGAATGTGAGTTGTTTGATTTCTGTAAACACAAAGCAAAAGAAACATAAAATAAAAATTTTTAGATTGAGTTGTCTCCCAATAAGTGTCATTGTTTATATTCCTAGACTAGACTTGGCATCCACTTAATCATTCCTATCCAAGTGGTGGTAGCAGCTTCACGGTTTTTTGTATTATCCAATTTTTCTCCTAGTTGATTGTGTTTCAAATAACATCCATTAGATTTTGAATGATTTTCCTCTTTCATAAATGATTAAAATGAAGCTAAGACTTTTATCACGTTCTGCCTTAGACACTTCAACAGTTTTAGTAAACATTGTTTCAACAGGTGGATTGCATTTTGAAAGCACTTCCTTCGGTGTGAATCCTACTGTTGCAGGGTGTGAACCATCAATAGTGTGTGATAAATCATTAAATCCCTCATGTTGAAAGTTTTCATTTATTGTATATGGCTTCTCTTGGGTCTCCATCTTGTTTCATCAACAATTTCATTAATAACTTTTGCAAATGTTCAATTGCTAAAAAATCTTCAATTACTTGATCCATAATTCCAATACACAAACTTTGATCTTTCATAGATGGATGTGTCATTTCTTTTGATAGCTTGGATTATCATATAGCCACCTCTATTTGAGAAGAATGTTGTCCAATTTTCACATCTACTTTTGCCATTTTTTTCTTCATTTATAGTTGTTGTCATTACAATTCTTTGACACTTATATTATCCACTTCAACATAGCTGAAATTTTCTTTAGGTTCAAGCTCCTTCCTTTCTTCTAAGACTTTATCATCTCTAACTATGGAATATTTATATTGTTCACTTGGTAGTACTTCTTGTTGTCTTATGGAGGAATTGCTTCAGTTGTTGAAATTTCTTTTTTAATTATTGCTGCCATGTTGACTTCAGTTGAATGAGAAATTTAAGACTTGATATCAGCTGCTAGAGTTTTCTTTTCAGTGATTGTTGTGTTAGTATCAATTGGATGTGAAATTTCATACTTGATGCTATCTACTGAAGTTTTCTTTTCAGTTGATGCTAAGCTAGTGTCAACTGGGTTTGTGAATTTTTAGACTTTCCCATGATTGGACTTTCTTCTTCACTATTATCTTTAGGTCTAGTCATGGATGTTTCCACATTTCCTCCTCTAGGATCAATTCCTCCCACTCATTCATCTCCTTCACAAAATTCATTGTCACTTCCTAAAATTCCCCCTTTAGGCTGGGGGCAAGTTGTGCTTGTAAAAAATCTGGTGGCCACTGCAGAATTCCTGAATTGGATTGTAGAAGAAGTTTAATATCTAGCACTTTGGATTCAGCTTCAAGATCCTCAACTTTAATAAACAATTACTGGAATATTTCATTCTTGTTGTGCTTCATTTTGTTGCCTTATGAGCTTCTCCATCATAATCTCAAGATCAGATTTTGCTGAGGACAGGTTGAATGCCTACCGATTTGATGTAGTAATCTCAGCTGAATATTGAAAATCAGATCATTGACATAGATCTTGATGGTAATGCGGCTGACATTGAGAGTTATAATCTTGAGTATCATTGTAGAAAAAGTTTTATTCGTAATTCCACCAATTTGGATCTTGGCCATAGAATCCTTATGGTTAGTATTCTCCTTGATTCTCTTGACCATGTGAGGCATATAGATGATCCTTAGGTGGCCCTTGGACATAAGTACATGTTCTTTTGCAGCGAGCTTGTAATGACCCTGCAATATTCAAAGTAAACTTTTGAATAGCGTTGCTCACAATATCTTCAACCTTAGAGAATACCCAGCTATCACAGTTTGATGTTCCACTTGCTTGATAAGGATTCTACATAATCTGGGGCCAACTCTGATAACTCATATCTATCTTAGCCCCTACCTTCACAAATACATTCTTTGTAATCTCTAACTCATCTTCTTTTCAATATTTGTTTGCCTCATAATCCGAAACAAGAATTTTTCTGCACTAATAGAATTTGGCATGCAAAATAAGGTTAAGTGCAGTATCAGTAGCATCAACAATAGTAAAAGTTAAGTGAAACTGAGAAAAAGTAAGAAAAAATAATCGCGAAAAGGGAAAACAATCAAAGCTAAAGAAAAGAGCGGATTATTAACAATGATATATGGATATAAAAAATGGAAATGAAAAATTCAGTTCATATTCAAATAAAGTGTCAAATGTGAAAAGTCAATTTCCCCGGCAACGATGCCAAAAACTTGAGCAAAGTGTCAAATGTGAAAACTCAATTTCCCCGGCAACGACGCCAAAAACTTGAGCAAAAATCTATGTTGTGTGATTGATGTGAAGAGACAACCAGTTCCATAGTTTCGAGGTGTGACAGTTCTGGACCTAGCGGCAACTGAACAAATCCAACAATGTCAGAAAATCTTAAAATGTTACCTAAACACACAACTCCAACCACAAGTATATGCCTTCATTGTAGTATTTCAGGGTCTAATTCACAGGGAAATTAGACTTTCACAATTCAAGTACTCTATCCTACCACAAGCGGAATCAAAGAGGGGAAAAATCTTGTTCAAAAATTAGAAATCAGCTAAAGGAAACTAAATCATATTAAAGAAAGACAAGATACTAATATTTATGGTTTTTAACTTTTTAAGGAAACTAATATTCATCGGATGTGCTTAGAGAACTTTCCACTAAATTATTGAACCTAAGAATCAATCTGGACTGAAATGGGCATTCGCAAAGAGGATTCTACTGGCCTTGCAGATCAAATCTCTTAAGTGAATCCATAGAAATCATGTGAGTGACTCTCAACAACGACACCCCATTAGAGTCCTCAACCATCATGGGGTTAAATCAGCTTCGCCAATACCCCTCAGCCTTACCTCAGCTTAGATTTAGCAAATCTATAAACCGCACCTCTCAAACCTCTACTCTCCTCTTGGATCATAGTAACACCATGCAATGCAATCCATCCCCTCAGATGAACATGGCGGCAAGAGGCATACAAATCTGCTCCATGAACACAAACCACAATTGAACATAAGTCTTAGCAAACCAACATGAATAGAATGGAAGTTCAAAACCAGAAATGCATTAAATGTAAACAAGTTCAACAAGTAGCTGGAGTTCTCTAACACTCCCGTGTCTTGGCTAAAGCTTTTAGCTGATCAAAGATAATACAAAAAACATTAAACCAGCAAAACAAGAATCCATTTCAGAGTGTACACAAAGCTGAAAACGCAGAATTCTAATGATGCCTCCTCTCTATCACCTCCTTCCTCACTGAAATCCGAAATTCATCACACTAGAACTTGGTCTTGGATCTCTCCTCATCTGGTTCTTCCTCTTCTCCAAGCTCCAATGGTGGCTGCCCACACTCTCGATACCCATCCCAAAGTTTTCTCCATATGTTTTTTATACCATAGTTGTCCTCCCTAGTCCTTTTGACACTTGTCCCCTTCCATTTTCTACAAAAAATGCCCAGGAATATGACTCCCTAGCCCTTTTGATACCTACCCCCTGTCATTTTCTACAAAAAATGCTCAGGAATATGGCAGAGAATCTTCTAACAAGGGCCGATTATGTTTTGTCTTTTGTGTCTTTTGTCTTGTAGCATTAAGGTATTAACATCTGCACGGGGTGCCCCTGACTTCGGGATGCAACAAAATGTTGATTGTCCCCTACCAGGTCTCTACAGGAAAAACAAATGTAATACTTCATAATTCAACTTAAAAGAGTTCAGGGTGTAAGAAGATACTTGCAAAGTCAGAAAATTTTGAGAAGATGTAAAAGTCTTGAAAATGGGTGATGGTATGCAACATAAAGGTATAAAATCCATGTTAAGAGTGTGATTTTACATATGGAATTTAGGGCCAAATTTCCTATCAACATAAAGGTTTAGTTTTTTGGAAGAAAAAACCTGAAGAGATTTAAGAGATCATTGAAGATGTAACACTAGATTCTTGACAAAATAGAAGGTCCAAAAATAGTAGAACAAGAAGTGTGCTCAATGTGGATTCAAACTTGTTGTGGCTCAGCTGGAGTCATTCAACAAGAATTCGAGCTTTTGATGAATCGCACTATCGAGCAATGTGATTTATGTTGGGAAGGACATCTTTACAATAAATGTCCCAAAGGTAATAGTTATGATTCAACTAACATTGCGAATGCTAATTTTTTATGGTTGTAGGATCTGGAATGCCACCAAGGGGGGGGGGGGGGGGGGGAGGG
>LTAE01006951.1:0-20691 GCA_001647135.1 Pontederia paniculata
GTCCCCCAATCCCCTCACATTCCAAGTGATCAGCTTCATTTGGTTGAAGTTGGGGTCCCCATCGCCATGGATCTTGTAAGAATGCTTAGTGGCACCTGCATCTTTGGCTTGTTTTTTCCAGGTCCCCTCTTGACATTAATAGCACTGGCTAACACTTCCATCTCCAGCGTTCTGATAGTTGTTTGCTCCCTGCATGTCTCCTCTTCTTCCACCTGTTGGTCAGTAGAGTGTAATAGAGCTGAGAGTGGGTCTTCTATCTCTGTTGTTATCTCCTGATTGTTTGGCATTTTTTCATTGTCTGTTATTTGCTCTCGAACCAGCAAGGTCTGGTCAAACTCAGGAGTTTCGTGGACCAGAGAAGTCGAGGATTCCTCCTGTGTCTCCTCTTGGGATCTTGAGACAGTCATTGGGCCATGTGGTAGCGAGCCCATTTCAGGACTAAAAACTTTGGTCCCCAAAGTATTTTTTGTTTCTGACGTCATCAACATTGTTGCTGGATTTTTGGGCAGTGTGGTCCCCAATGTTTCTTTTGTTTCTGACGTCATCAACACTGTTGCTGGAGTCTTGAGCGGTGTGCACATCTGCATTACTGGATCATTGGTGTCAAGTGATTCAAAACTTGGGTCTGTGTCTGATGCAACTCCCCTGTCTCTTTCCAAATTTGCATATCTCCCATGTTGTGTTTTCATCACATCATCTTTGTCAACTTCCTTATTTGGAAAACTCCTGCACATCCGCATTACTGGATCAGTGGTGTCAAATGATTCAAAACTTGGGTCAGTGTCTGATGCAACTCCCCTGTCTCCTTCCAAATTTGCATCTCTCTCAGGTTGTGTTTTCACCAGATCATCCTTGTCAACTTCCTTATTTGGATAACTCCCAAATTGCAGCATCTTGTTTGAAAATCTTTCAGGGTCTTCGACAGGTGGCGGTGCCATCAGTGGAATTAAAATGGCATTTTCTGTTGGCAGTGATATGCGTGGGACAAGGATTGCGTTACCACCACGGCCCGCAATCATTGGCGTCTGTTTAGATTGCCAGTCTTGCATCATCTTCTCCGGCGCCGGCCACACTTTTCCGGCAACAACCTCACTCCACGAGCGTTGACCTGTTCTTTTTTTAGGCATGGCGAAAGTTATGTCATATGAGAATCCATCTCCACCGATCAGTGCTGATCCAGCCGGTATCTTCTGCCCAACGTTGAGATAAACGTCTGCGTGGATTTCAGAGATGTCCCCGGCATCCAAGGATGGAAAGAAAACATTTTGCAGGTTTGCAAAAGGCGAGATAAGTCTTGCTATGACTTCCGAACACCACAGATGCAACGGAACACCGGAAATGGAGATGGATGTGATCCCTGCACCTGTTTTGTAGCCACCTTCAGCCGTCGACCATCACCTCCAAATTATGTGGTTCTGAGTCCTCCCTATTTTGGTTGGCGTGTTCGTTATCTTGACCAGATCTTCTGCCGATGAGCACCATAGCAAAACTGATGACTTAGAGAGACGCGAGATACGGATAGTAGTTATTTGGGAGTTATATGAAGTGAGCTCTCATCCTTGTCACTTTCATCACTTATATGAAGTGAAATGACCATTTTGGCCACTTTAACCTTATCTTTTACGACCCATAAAAGGCAAAACCGACGTAAGTTGGTATAAAAAGAGTTCTATGGCTATTTGTTGAGAAAAGAGAGTAACTTTTCGAGCAAGCTAAAAGAAGGAAGATAAATATGGAAGAAAAGTCCTATAATTTTGTAAACAACCAAAAGAGCCTTGTAGGTTAGGAGTTATCAAACCTTCTATCCTTCTTTGCTATGTCATTGTTGATGTGTCAAACTATTGACCATGTTTCTTTGAGATTACAAACTTTCTTATATGATATCCCATACTCCAAAACACCTAAATATGTTCCTTGATGGTCTATCATGTCTCAAGTAATCTATTGGTAGTGCCTAAGCCTTCTTTTGAGAGTTTTTGTAATTTGATACATCTCTTTTCTCATGATTGGATTATAAAGATCTTTGTAAGTTATGTTTTTCTTTCCTTGATATCTTTCCTTGATATCTATGTTTGTCTTGAGATTCTAATGCATGTTTAAACTCTATTATCTTGGCAATATTCGCATCTTGGTATTTTATGCTCCTACCACCTCAAAAATGATGTGGTCTTTGTTATGATGGGCCCGAGTTGCCCTAACCGGTGTAATGGTCCTTTCAGATGTGAATGGGTATCTTTTCATACGTGAATAGGCATCTTTTCAGACGTGGAAGTGATTTGTTAATGTTATGAGCTGAATACCGAGTTGTATTATGATTTCATATTGTTATGTTCTTATCATTCCCTAGTCGGATATGTTATTTCTTTGGATTATACTCTTGAAGCATTAGGATTTGACATCAGCCAGTGTTTTTTGCCTCACTGGGTGGTGTTCTAACTCGCCCATACCACATAAAGCATGTCATTTTCTTGTATACCTTTGAACTCTTACAAGCATAAGATTTTTTAATATGCTCATACACACCTTAAACTCTTACACACCTTTGCATGCATCTTTCGATTTTTAGGGTAGGAAATTGGTTGTCCTTCCCCCGCCCTAATGACGCCAGGAGCCCATCCCGGTGGCCCACCCAACTTCTCTCTGCTTCCCTCTATTATGAGAGAAGAAACCTCCGGCAGCCTCTAGACAACATGTCGGGATACCAAAGCCCATCATTTCTCAACCATGGTCCCCAGAAATTCAAAAAGAGTTCAGACTACATAAGCACGTGCCTTGTCATCAAGGCTTCAGGCGAACCGGCGGAGGACATGGAGTTTGTGCGAAAGGTGGTATGATCTGAAATCGGGATGAACTCTACATTTGGTCTTTGGGCACTCTCGCAGTGCAAATATATGATCCTCCTCAACCAAGGACAATCAATCCCTTCTGATATGTCGTTGAAACCGTCCAGCAACATCACTTGGAGGCCTTGGACAAAACAGGACGGCATAGCACTGTCACCCTTAGCCAGGACAGTTCTCTTCCAAGGAATCCGTCTTCACTTGCACTACAACCAGGTCCATGAGACTATCACCGCCCCTTTTGTCCAGGTCACACCAATGAAGATAACAACAGTGGGTTGCAAGACCTACCCACCACTAAGGCGACAATATTACCTTCCCCTGGCACATGCCTCCCTCTGTCGGTGATGCTCTGCACCGGCAATGGATATTTCCTCATCAGGATCTGCTCCTCATTGTCGGAGAAGAGAACCTGGGCGGGCGTCATCACTGGCAGTAACAGCTCCGAAGCATGCAGTAGCCGAGCACGTGATCACACGGACGAGGTCGGGTCAACCATTGCAGCATTGTCGGTCATACTACCTCGGACGCCAGCTATCGAGGTTTTGCACGATGTCGATACACCAGCTGCAGCAATGGGGCCCATCCTTCCAGCAATAGCTGTCGATACCCCCCTTCCATGTGAAACCCTAGCTGCCAGCCCACTCAATAAATCTCATCATCAGCAAATCGATTAAACCCGATCAGCCACCCACCCTTGGAGCTGCACCTAACCCTGACAGACATGCACCCAAACCTTCTGGACTCGAGCCTAACATTGACACAAACCAAAACCCATCCCACGAAGACCCTGCACCTATCCAACTCATGTCAGCACCCAACCGTGAACCCAAGCTCCTTGAGCCAGAGTTCAATCACTTTGAACTCGAGTCCAACTCCGGGTTTGATGAGCTTGTGCTTAGTCCAATTCATCTCCCTGAGCCTGAGCTTGAACACGAACCTGAATCGGAGACCCAGCTCGAAGTTCTACCTAAGTCCAAGCCCGATCACACCATTCACCCGGATAGTAGTTCACCAAGACAGACGAGCTAGACCCTGCCCTTACACTATTGTTGTCGCCAAGGGACACGAAACCCCAAAGTGCCACCAATCGCATCCAGCCATGAGAGGTTGCCACGTAACCGGCAATCGCTCAAATAAATAGAGGACGGACAGCACCCCCACCCCACCCTTACTCGCAAGCTGCATGGATAAGGAGGCTTTGATCGTAGCGGAGGCAATAACCCTCCGGCTGCACTAGGCAAGGAATGCCAAGAGCAGGAGTCATAGCCACAGCGGTGTACACACACGTTGCACCGCGGGCCCCCCCATGAAGAACCTCTCATGGAATGTGAATGGCCTCGTGACTCTGAGATGCGAGTTCCTTGGTTCACTACCTCTGATCGTGGGGAACGAATGTTGTACTACTTCAAGAGACGAATCTCACAAAGTGTGATGATCATAAATGGAGCCAAGTTGGCAGATCATGGACTACCGGCCACATCATTCTTGGATCATCAGGTGGCTCCGAGGGCTGCATCATTGGGTGGTCATCAAACTATTTTGACATTATGGATCCATGGACAGAGATTCTTCACCTCCATGCATGCACGATAGAGAGATAATGGACATCAGTACCTTATCTTATGTGCTTACGTCCCACTTTCAGCATCTTTGCAGAGCACGTTATGGGAGCTCTGCAAGGCGCATTCCCATCTTCCTAGGGGCATGTTGTAAAACCCACCCAGCCCAACCGGTCGAACCGATAGGACCAACGACCTAAAAGGCCGACGGGTGGCTACCAAGAGGCACGCTAGCCACGACATTCCCAAGATCGACGGCGCTAGCGATGGATCGGTATCCGACTATTGACCAGTCATGGGCAGTTCCAAGAGGGGCTCATGGACCCATTGGTCAGCTCGAGTATGTCAGACCAAAGGTTCGAGGAGTTACTTACAATTTTTCTCGCATATCGAGACACTGTTCGTATTTTTCTAGAGAAGATGATTGGACATGGCACTGGTTAATACTTTGCACGAGGAATAAATAGGCAGTTGCTCCCAAATAGCACACTTTTAGACACATTAATAATGGATTGCATACGTGTTTGAAGATTCCGCACACCTCCCAAAGTTAGGATCTTTGTTTGGCTAATGAGGCGGGGCCGGATCATCATTAGACCCTAGAGAGCTAGGTAGGCACCACACACAGACACTACCTTTGCACTATGTGGAGCGGGTGAGGACACAATCCACATGTTTTTCTGGAGCTACATAGCTAGAAAGGTGTGGTGACCCATCAGGTGCAGGACCAACTACATGTCAGATGCAGATAGTTTTTGGACCTCTCTTAGAGCACTCAACACGCTTCATGGCCAGGGATGGCGACGCTTTATGGTGATAGCTCTTGCCACTATGTGGGGGATATGGCTACAATGTGTCCGCACTATTTTCAAGGGTGAGAGGTGTTATGTCGAGAACATTGTACAGCATGTCTCCTTTTTTTATTAGCGAGTGGGGCTTTGGATAGCATATTTTATATGGGTGTCCACACCCCTTAGATCTTGGCATATTTTTTTCACCCATGTATAGTTCCTAAGTTCTAATGCACATGGATGACTACCAAAATATGTAGCCATACTTCTTCAAAAGAAAGGAAAAAATAAGATTACAATGCATTTGATTTCTCATGTCGTTTTAACGGAATGCGATGACTCAAATTATCATATGTTTGGCCCAAATACAAAAGATCTAGGAATGAATAGATGTTACATTTTAGACATATTATAATTTCATAATCTAGGTAGAATTTCAATGATTGAGTGAAATATCATGAGTGGTTAGTTACAATGTATGACAAAGAGCAATGTCATTTTTTTCTTTGGAGAGGTAGTGTCATTTTAGACATATCAAGGTTATGCCAGTCTTTTTTTTAAGGAGAAAACCACAAAGAGTGAGATGACTAGTGAGTCAGCAAGGCACATATTGAAAAATGTAATGTTGAAGGTCAAATTCACCACTATAATTATATTTTAAGTAAAATTTCAGTATTTCTCTAAAACAGCAAGGAATATGTGCAAAACCTAATTCTGGAAAGAATTTGTATTAATTAAGGACAAAAGAGATTCGTGATAGAAGAAAGCAACCAGAAAATGTTAAGAAACCTTACTCTTTGTCCAAACATTATGGTGCTAGCAGTCTCTCCTCGATGCCTGGGAGATGGGCCAATAGTTACCACCAAGGAAGTTCTTGCACTACCTGCCAAGTATCTGAAATTAAATCATATATATAAACAAGACATTTCGAATTTTTTACTTAACTTAGAAACTACTAATTTTACTCAAAGTTCCATGTAAAGCTGACTTCCTAATATTGAGCAAGCAGGATGTAAATAAGATAATTCTTGATGAGGAAACTGTCCCCAAGATGAACTGGAATAGTTGAATGGATTAATCAACCCTACAATGCAAGACACATTTTGTTCTTTTACTTGACAAATAATGCAAGACATTTAGGGTGTGTGTGTCAATCTCATCATACCACTCTAGTACAGTTCCAGCTTTTGACAGAGGAAATCTCCAAACTGCTGCTCACTCTGCATAGCAGTCTATAGTGGATCCACATTTTCTTTTCGTGCTTCTCTATAGTTTCTTAAGCAGATGCAACTCAGGTTTTGCTCAAAACCCTCATAATGTCCATGTTGAACAACTACTTGTCTGTAGCTTACTCTTGCCGGAGCAAATTGATCAGAACATTTTTAATCTTAGTTTCTTTTATTTTTTCCCTAGTTTATATGACATATAGGTTCCTCAGCTTGCACAGCATCGCAACATATTTTACCAGTAAAAGTGTGTCACCAGTATTTGACATTCACCTGCAGAAACTGAGCGACTAGAAGTGGATATCATCATATCAACAAGCATTACGGCATGCTTCACATTTCACGAGTATAACCTCTAAACCTTCCCGTGCATCCATATCATCATCCATTGCCGCCACATGGGCGATCCGGATGCAGCATAACCACACTATATTTTTTGGGGGGTGGGAGTGTATGGGGGAGGGGATGCTATCTAGAGAATATTGTAACATTATGCAACTTTTTTATGAGAGTGGGGTTTTGGATAGACTTTTTTTTTCTCGGTTCGGGAAGCTACGGCAAGCTAGCAGCTCCCACATATACACTTGTATATTCTATGTGCTTTTCTTAACACAAATGGATGATTACCGTAGTTGTAGTCGCCCTTTTCTCTCTCAAAAAAAATCATTCTAGTCTCAATTGGAATGTTAATAGAAAGGCTTGGATCTCAGCTTTCACAAGAAAATTGCACAGAAGACGATAATATATTTATTTTTTCCTAAATAATAACTGAATTGAATGGAGCAGATGCCTTTGCCCAGTTGCTAAAAAGAGAGTATTTCCCTATCCCAGTCCTTTGCCCAAGTATGGCCAAGTGGGAATGCCAGGAGCATCAAAGATTTGATGAAAAATCCAAAAGTCCATAAATCGGGATAAGGAATTCATTCGTTCATTCTGGCTTATCAATGTTCAATGAATGTAGAATCATGATATGGCATTCTGTTTTACCCATTTCTGATGAAGGTGCGGACCACATATTAAGTTTTTTTTTTTTTTTTGAAAAGGACCACTTATTAAGTTGTAGAGGGGGCGATAGTGTCTGCTTGGACATGTGACTAGGGAAAGCACTTCTATAGGCAAACAAGATAAGGAAAGGAGAGACAGTTTCGAGAAAATAATAACTTCCACTTTTGGGTATCTATGATGACCAAAAGCTATATTTATAACTTCAATTGTTTGATTATCATGGGAAACTAAAAGAAAAAAAAGTAAAGTAAAGTAATAGGAGATGCAAATCCATAAACAATAAAATTCATGCTTCTCAGAGCACATTATAATAGTGCATTAATGAGCAACATGCTATATTGTGTATCCACTAAATGCTTCTTCATCTTACCCCCAAATGAATCTTTAAGCAATCTTGTTAACTTTGAGTCACGAACAGGAACATGTGTACTATTTTCAGCAAGTGCATTGATGCATTTACCAAGTGCACTCAAAGAAAGATTGATCGACTTTGCTTCTTCTAGTGTATGTCCTTCACTTCCTGAAAGAAATTATGCACTTCAACAAAAGAACAAAGGTGAAAGTAGAATCCAACATAGCGTTCATAGCATGAAATTAATGCTATTCTATGGTTTGAACATTAAGCTAGGAAAGCATCTTAATTGAGTTGTTTTTAGAATGAAGAAAGATGACTATGAAGGAAGTTTACTATTATCAGTCCTTTTTGTCCTTTTTGTCCTTTTTGTCCTTTATCTGTTAAATGTTGACTATTAGTTTTTTACTGGGCAATATAACATACACCACACAAAAGAAATCCAAAGGTACATAAATTCATCTTGAATGCAACAAGCAAAGTAGAATTAGAAAAAATTAGACTGGTTAATATCACAAGCCTGCGCGAAGGAGATAGGAACGCAAAAGAGTTCAAGATTAATCTATGTACTGAAAGGAATCACAAAACTAACGTCCAGGGTTCATAAGACAGTATGTATGAGCACCAATTGTTCAGAACAAATATGGAAAAACGAATGAACTTAAAGAGAAACAGCATGGACTTGATGAACTAATAAATAAAGCATACAGTTGAGAGTGATAAATATGTACGTTGACATAGGATTCTGGGATAGAATACATACGATATCTTCACAATAGACAAAGATATATATTGAGATAATAAAATAATCTATTACCAATGACTGCCTGCTCAAGTGGTTGAAAAGAAGAATGAACACAAATTCACAAATAACATAAAAAAAATTACAGAATATCAATCATATTATCGATACAAATTTGCCTCTTAGATTCATATTGATAAAATTCCAAATCAGAAGTATGATACACTAGAAAGATCATCTTTTTCCAGAGACATCATTTTCATGAATTAGCAAGTTGTGCCCAAGGGCACTAACACTCACTGAACCAATTTCTCTGATGTGTATAAAAACTCTAGTATTCCTTGCTATTAAATACGAGAAGTGGGCAAATTGGAGGCTGGGACATAAGCTATTAAATACTTCGCCATCAAGTTCAGAATGTTTGTTGTCACTTGAATTCATTGATACATTTCTGAAAGGGCATTAGACGGAGCTAGAAAAAATATCCAAGATGAGATAACTGGTTATACAGATTACTTATCTGTTTGTTCTATGAAGCAATCTGAACTGAACTTCTTAGTTAGTAGAATAGTAAATACGTCACGTTTAGTTGATTAAATTTAAAATGTTCCTACTGCATGTTACTGTGTGAGACGATTAATTAAGGATACTTTTTTTGAAGAGGGATTAACTAATGATAGTACAGGATCTAGATATGATAAAGCAGCAAAAATATATTAAAGAACAAATTTTCATTTATAAAAGAACAATTAGCTAGACAGCTTCTAGTGCACACCTGATTTATCAATCCTCTCTGATCCTGCTAAATCTACGATGACGAGCTTACTTTTCCTAACGATGGGTGGCCTGAATGACGTGACCAAGGGAGAGGAACTACCATTCTCAATATTATTACTCTCATGTCTTCCCTTAATTGACCGTTTCACATGCACCTGTATCGAGGTATAGTGAGGATCAACATGGGCTAAATCTGGAACATTTAGTAAACAAGGTGAGAAGTCATCAAACAACCAGTTGATTGCTTACCAAGAGAATTGCATGGCTACGAGACGACTCTGTATTTAATTTTGTATTGGAAGCAAAGCGGTGAGCTTCCCCTAGTTTTAGAAGTTCCAAGAAGCTATTCTGATCTCTAATTTCAACAACGGTAGCCCCAGGCAAAGAAACATCTCCCGTCTTTGGATCCTCTACAATGGCAATATTGTCATTTCTAGGAACAAGAAGATCCTGGATCGTTTCCATATACAGCTGTACAAACATGAAGCAAAAATGAACACTGAAATCATGTTACCTTGACACAAAAACATTCATATGACCCAATAACCAAACTTTCACTTTGTTTATGAAAGGTTATACAGATAGGAACCTGTAAATAGGATACAGAAACAGAGTCCGACTCTACAGACGTATCTGCAAGAATATCTTCCATTGCACGAACCATAATCCCCCGGGAGGCAGTGTCGTCCTCCCCCAAACTTCCAAGAGTGAAAGTTTTACCAGTGCCTGTTTGTCCATAAGCCATAACGGTCCCATTGTAACCCTCCAGGACACTCTACAGAAATGAAATCACACATCAACACAAGAAGCAAGAGATGAATGATAAAGGAAAAAGAAGCCATGGAAGAGAGGGATGTAGTCTTATATGATACAAAACTGCCAAAAGGAAGAACTGATGATAGTAGACTTATCAGCTATCAGCCATGTAGGATAAAAGTCTATCATACAACAAATAACATGTAATAAAATCTGTGAAGTTGCACCTTTTCTGTCATCTATGTCCTAGATTAGAGAAGGATATTCTAGTAGCATGCAGGGACAGAACCAGGGTGAAAAGTTGGGGTGGGCGTATAAAGTACATTTAGGTGAACTTATAAAATATATAAAAATAATATTTTAGAAAATTCTGAAAAAATAACTTATCATCAGATACGATTAATTTAAAAATGTGATAGGGAAAAATGCAAAGAATGATACTCTAACATAAAGAATAAATATTTTAAATGAAAAATAAACTAGACAGGAAACCGTGCGGAAACTGTTTATTATTTATGATAATACTCTCTATTTAATAAATGGAGAGTACTTTCATAATTTAACTAATAGAGAGCGTTGATTTTAATCCCTATAGATAGTTAGAATGATCATTAATGAGAGAAAATGAAGGTAAAGAAGCAAAGAGAGAAAAAAAAAAAGAGAAGCAAAGAGCCCATTAAATATATTCATATCATTCCCCCTTCAATCCCCTCCCCTCCCCTCCCCTCTCCCACCCTCTTCGGGTATGTCCCAGGTTGCATGACAATGTTAACATTTTAAACCAGACTTGAACTCTAAGAGTGTCCAACTGAAGTTTGGTAAGTGCAAAAGATGCAACACAATAAAATTTTCAAGCAAAAATATCTACCTCAAAAAATTATTAATATGAGATTTTGATACTCTGAATGTTAATTATGTTATAGAAAGGTACATGAAATGTTCAGGTTCAAAAGACTACCCCATTCTGTCAACTACAAGTTTTTCCTACTTGTACATTGTGGTGGTTATAAAGCTTTAATACAATACCGGTGACTACTCAAGCTTAGTAGTCATCCTTTCCTTCGTCAACAAAATGGAAAACTCCGTCAAAGCAATTGGTCACATATTCAGTTTGACGCCAAATTCAGAAACATGAGATGAGTAGAGAATATCTTAAACATTCTAGGTTCCTATAATTTGGAATGCAAGAACTGGAGTCCAGAAGAAAGCATATTCCATGCTTCGCTCTCATAATATCCTCTAAACTAATAAACAGAAAAATGGTTGTGCAGTAAGAAAGTAACTAGGGAACATAGTTGCAAAGTACCTCCACAACAGGTTTAGCAACAACTTCATAAACCCGTTTCTGTGAGGCGAATTCCGTCAGCACTTCATCAAATTCGTAGGTTTCTGAGTCCCAATTATTTTTCCGAAGCTTTAATCTTTTAATCTGCAATTTAGAAGACAAGAAATAAACATTTGCATACAATCCACATGATTTTTTCCTTGATTAAATTTTCCATATGAATGTTTGATGAAAGGAAAGACTTGTATGAATACCTCTGGTTGTAATTCAACACAATCAGCAAAATCAGCATCTGCAACCTGCTCTTCAGCATTCCTAGGTCGAAGTCTTAAAGCCACTCGAACCCTTCCAGGAACTGCTTAGAATAAGTCAGCTGCATCTTAATGACTTAACTTCGTTGTGACTAGTTAACAGACCCAACAAATAAAATATTTCATTTTAGAATATCAAAACTTAAGGCCATTTCCTCGTAACATTGAAAATGTCAATAAGGATTTCTTGCTGGACTATTTTTGGAACCAAATATAGTCCTCACATATATGCAGAAATGAGAATGCATTGAAGAACAAAGATGCCTTAGCTATCTATTTTCCACTCAAATTTCTATGTTGCTTTCCTACCCTTTAGAAAAAATAGAAAGGAAAAATAAAGAAAGCCCACTAAGAAGAGTGTCAAAGCAATTTATAAAATGCAGGTCAATAATCTATTTTGTATTTTAACTGCCATTGAAGCAAAAAAACAGCTGTTTCTTCAATCATAAATGCAGGTCATAATCTAAAATCCAGCTCTTCTTCCATCATTGCAAACCACAGGAAAATCTTTCTTTGATTGCCATGCTTGCACCATCTTTGATATTTCCTTTTTGTGCAAGTCTGTGCATAGCTCGTTTTCAATTAGCACTCCTGTGACTTATTGAGGTTCATTCATATTATTGTTGAACATCCTTGTCATCCATATTATTGCCGAACATTCTTGTACATTTTATGGATTAAGGACAAGCATCCACAGGACTGGTGGATCCATCGTGTTATACAGATTTCGAAAGCAATGTGCCCAAGTAGACCAGCAAAAACAGTTATTGAACATGGGTTACGATTAGCCATGTCCAGAGAACCCACTAACTAAGTTCTGAATTCGTTGCCTCAAACCATTATGAAACAAAAGGTGAAATCATACAAGAATTCCAGCATTCATCTCCAGCCAGAAACACAACAGAGCCTGAGAATCCAAATAATTCTTGAATTCGTCCAATTAACGAACTCCACGAAGGCCTGAAGCAAACTTCATCTTTTAGCTCTGTATTATTTTTTTATTCGAAACAACGATCATCGCCATTAAAGTGCTAATAGCATTCGCGGAGTACTGAAAAGCGATCGACGCCACTACAAACAAGCGTAGAAGTGACGACAAAAAGAGATGAAGATCGCATTCCCATCCACATTCCACGTCGATGGGCTAAAACCAACAGGACAAAAAAGCACGAGATCTCACACCAGGGGAAGAAGCCTAAGAAGGTACCTCCAGGGTCGCCGGCGCCGGAGCCGCCTTTGGCGGAGGGCAGGCCCGAGCCGCTGCGGCGCACGGAGGACGACGAGGAGTACGAGGCGGAGGATCGGATTTTAGAGGAGGGTTTCGGGGTGGCGTAGCCGGCGCCGGAAGGCGGGCGATCGAGCTTGGCGGCGAGCTTGGGACCTCCTCCGTTCCTGTAACCCCCGGACGCCATGGACGAAGGATCTCTGCTTTACCAAAGAAGAAGAGTAGAAAGAGAGAAGAGATCGGGGAGAGGAAGTAAAAATAAATAAATGTGGGAGTTTTTGGTGTGTTTCGCAAGGTGGAGAGGTACTCAAACAGGGACATAAACGAGAGAGGAAGTGATGGTAAGAGGATACAAATGAGAAAGGTTTCCAAGTCAAATCGAAGGGGCCGTCTGATAACTAGAGAGGGACGGAGAGGGGAGTGCAGATGACATGGGTCTCTCTCTCTCTCTCTCTCTCTCTCTCTCTCTCTCTCTCTCTCTCTCTTATTTTGTAGTTGGGTTTCCAAGTCTAATGTTTCTCTCTCCTGTATGTCTGTATTGTTGTATGTTGGGTTCTAACATAACATCTCTCTCTCCCGCAAAGGAATGAGAACAATAGCAATGGTAGGACCATGTTCTCAGAGAATAAACATCCTGTTCAAATTAAAAAAAAATGCTCGATGGTGTGTGAGACGAGAGGAGAAAGAGAAAAAATTATAAGAAAACATGAAAGACATTTCATGTTTATTTTATGCATATTCGTTATTTCAAATCCAATTGTATTTCTTAAATTATGGATATTTTTTTTATTATAATGAGAGTCCCAAGAAACAAAATATTAAAAATAAAAAATGTGTATATCCAAAAATAAAAGAGAATTTTTAAAATGAAAAGTAGAATTTTGACTCAGCAATTTGATAAATATATTTTGAAGTATAGTTTAGATGTTGGAGAATAAAACACTTTAATATCACATTGCAATCATTTTGGATATACTCTTCATTTTTATATTTTAAAAAAATTATCTAATTTTTAAATACTACTATCATATTTGATTATGTAATATTCACACCTCTAAATAAAAAGGTTTTACTTTTTAAATTAATTAATATTATTCTCCTCGTAGTCCTGATATAATAATATTTTTTAGAATATTATATCAAAAGAAATAACGTAAACTAGTTATATAATAAAAAAATAACCATGCATATAAAAATATAAATTATATATTAATATTTATGTTATTTTATAATTATTAATTAGTACAACCAAAGTTGTCAAAATACGTGATATTGATCTTAGTTGCAAGATAGAAAATGTTAGATCGTATTAAGATTGTCATTTGAATTGTAATTTAGAAACTCTTATCTTTCATTTTTTTTTTTCAAATCAAAATTATTGACCATTCATTTTCACTAAAAAAATGTTAAAATTCTCTCATAATGTTGTAAATTAAAATGGACGTATAAATAAGTTCTTATGTATTTTATATTTTTAGATTAATAATTAATTTATGTTTAATATTTTGTACTATGTATTCTTTATTAATTTTATGAATTTGCGACTTTTAACTAAAAGGATTATCATCAGGGACAGAACCAGAATAAAAACTTAGGGAGGCCGACATATATGAAAATAAATTATTAAAATTTGAGAGGGGCCAGAATACATACAAAAAATGTATAAAAAAATGACACCAATAAAAATTGAACTCAGAATCTTCAAATATTAATTAAAACTATCTATTCATCTGAGCAATTAGATAATTTTCTTATATAATAAAGTATTTTTTGTTGATTATGATTGTTCGTACATACGAATGTATATATATATATATATATATATATATAACGGTAGATCCGTCCTTCATTATCATTTGGTAATTGAGATATTATTTTTTATTAACTTTCTTCCAATCAAAACTAAAGGCTAAGTGTAGCTTATGTATTTAAAACTTATATTAGCATTTTAAATTATATAGATAAGATGTTAAGATTATCCATCCGATCTTACAACCCTCAATACTATAAGATTTAGATCTTGACAAGTTAGAAAAAATATTAAGGTTTTAACAATATTTTGAATTATAGTGATCATATAAGGAGGAGAAGGAAAATGGAGAGAAAAGCGGTTGATGGAAGTCAGGAAAGAAAAATGGAGAGAAAATAGGTTGTTGATGGAAGCGAGGATAATGAATGATAAGAGAAAAAAATGTTAATTTTATTTTTATTTTAAAATAATATATTTTAGCATTAAACTACATGTATTTATATTAATTTTGTTTCTTATGATAGATATTATTTTAATTTTAAAAAATATTGTACTAATGGAGGTCCCCAAATGTATTATCTTCATAGTGCACGTCTCTTTTGAATGCTCGAATCCTTGAGCTATAGTGATGTCTCGCTAGTTCATTTGTCAAATGATCCGATCTGAATAGACTAACAGTCGAATTGTCACAGTGGAATCAAGAATTGGCTCCAAATAGCTTCAATTCAAGTTCAACCAAAATCGGACTATTAAATTGGATATAATAATGTAAATTTATTAGGTTTCTGTTTAGCTACGTGAATCAGAGTCAGAATCAATGGTTTCTGACTTTGGTTCTCTAAGATCCTGTTTCGGCATGGGAACTAAGTCAAAATTTGAATTTGGTTCTCGTTGATTCCGCCAAACGATATGACGTCTGACAAAATCAGCGCGGGATCCTAAGCATCTGAACTTGGGGTCACATGACCCCAAGTTCTTGGTTCCTGCAAACTGCAAGAACCAATTGTTTTTCATTTAATTTTTTTCTTTACGTGACTTTTTTACCTTTTACTTTTGACATTTTTTTTTTCTTTTATCTCTCGTCACTCTTTCTTTAATCTTATTTAATTAAATTAACTTGTATTTTTATTTATTAATTATTAAATATTATAAAAAATATTATTATTTTAATTTTAGTAAGCTATTTTCATTATTTGTTATTATTTTTCCTAAATTATTTTATTATTTAATGTTTCACTATTTTTTTATTATTTTGCTTAAATTATAATTATACTTTAAATAATTATTTTATTAAATGTAATTTATATCTTTTATTTAAATTATTAAAAAATATTTTATTATATTATCTTAAATATATTACATTAAAATAATTTATTATTTTTTTTATTCAATTAAATTTATTATCTTCATTTAAAAAATAATGATTCTCATCGATTTCATCAATTTTATCCAAATAAAGCTCGCTAAGCTTCGTTTCCCATTAGAATTAATCTATCAAATCAACTTTTTAGTTCTCATCATTATTTTTTAGTTCATCCAAACACCTATAAAATCAATCTATCAAATCAATAAGTTCTTGGAACTTCATAGAACTTAAGTTCTCGGATCCAAACAGCACTCAAACGAGATAATGTTTTAGAGAACCAGACAAGAAATTCCATACTGAAATTCCGAGTCACATGACTCTAAGTATCAATGGTCGGTTCCGACTAAAAGCAGGAATCGACGAGTTCTGCTTCAACAACAACGTAATGCTATTGTAGTAGTTTTTTTTAATTCATACGCTTTTTTTTTCTTTACGGCTAATATTAAATAACAATATTTTTAATTAGTATTTTTACTTATATAATATTTTATTAATTTATATATGAAACTAAAATTATTTTTATGAAATAATTATTATTAAATTATTAATTCATGAGATTAATCTTATATTATTTATTATTTATTTTTTTAAATATATATGTAGATACCTTTTTACAAAAGTTTTATCAAATTATTAATTTGTGAGATTAATTTTATAATATTTATTAATTATTCTTTTAATAGTTTTAATTTCTATTACTAACATTTTTTATGAGAATATCGATTAGTGAGACTAATTTTATATTAATTATCAATTACTTTTAAAATAGTTTTAATCAATATATTTTAACAATTTTTTTATGAAAATATTAATTTAAGAGATTAAATTTATATCATTTATTGATTATTATTTTTTAATATGTTTAATCAAAATAGTTTTAAAAAATTTTGCGAAAATATTATTTTGTGAGATTAATTTTATATTACTTATTATACTTTTATAAATTAATTAAGTTTAATTTTTGTTAAAAATATATTTTATATTTTTGTTTCTCATTTTTTATCCAAACACTTGTTAAAACCTATCTACAATCATTATATTTAGTTCATCTAAACACTTAAAACTAATCTATCAAATCAAACTATTCAATAGAACTCGGAACTTCTTGTTCTACTATTGAAATTTGACGGGAACAAAATGTACAAGTATATTATAGTTTAAATATTTCCTCCAACTTATTATATCAAATACATAGTATCTATACTATTAAACAAAATTTGGGGATGCAAAAAGAAAATTAAAGAACAGAAGAAACAAATATATAAAAATAACTAATAGACGCAAAAAAATATATTGGAATAATCTCAAGTTCAAAACAAGGAAATTAATCATTAACTTCCAAGGATGTTGCAAATGAAAAGCTTACATCCATGTTGATTTCAAGAGATAGATCATTTTATAAAGAATATTGAAGAAACCTAATGAAAATCTGTAACCATCATTGGAACCAAGGACAGATTATTTTCAAAATGCTTTCTTTGACATGTCACTTTTTCATCATGAGACTGAGGGTAAAATTTTCTTTCTTCAAGAGGCTCTCTTTGACATGTCACTTTTTTCATCAAAGGATGGAGGATTGGATATGATAAGTTTGGATAACATAATCTGAAAACTCAAAATGATGTGCTCTCATACAGAAGGGTGGAGCAAGGGGTGGGGAAAATGCTCATGGGTGCACCTGCACCCACTGAAATATTGGACAATTAAGTATTATGTAACAGTAACATTTTCATCTAATATTGTTTGAGCTCATGATCAATTGATAGCACCCAGCCATGTGACTAGGCTTGATTCCTTCTGCTAGCAAACAATTTCATGATATTTTTCTATTAGCAACTCGAAAAATATCATTTTCATTTCTTCCTTTTTGCTATAATAAAATTTGTAATATTCATTTTTTCAAATCTAACCTTAGTATCTTGCACCAGTGTTCCTATTTTAATATTTTTACTTTACCACGTTTATTTGTTTTTATTACTTACACCATTTCAGCTGTATTTGTTTATTTATTTCAGAAAATTCTTATGCATTAGAATTCAATGATAAATTTTAATATTACATTCTATTCATTTTAATGTTTGACAATAAGTATTTTTTCCCCTTTTATCAAACTAGTCTTCAAAATATTATGATAAAAAAGATAAAATAGAGATGGACTTCGTGTCCATCTCAAATTGAAACGAACACAAAAAAACCCATCTCTATTTAAAAAGAATTATTAACCTATCACAAATAAATAAATTTAAAAATAAGTGAAAAAATTAAACTAAAATTTTATGAATGAAATTTACAAATCATTATTTTCATCTATATATTCAGTATCATCTTGTTGTCTTTTCATCATCCATTTTATAATTTTTTTAATTTTTTTGTGCTTGTCGAACTTGTTCTAGTTACTCTTGCAATTGTTGTTGTATTTGATCTTAAATTATTATTATCATAATTCATTTCTTTGATTGACTTGATCGTCAATGTGTTGTTGTGTTGCTTTAGTTGAATACTCGACACATACTTATGTGTTGATCCCAAGTCAAAATAAATTACAGATGATCTCAATCCATATATACGATGATCCGATATGTTCCCTCCAAAATTCTCGAGTTAACTTCAACGTGGCTCCCTCTTATGTTATTTTGAGTTATATGCTCAATTTGTTGATTTTAAAATGTTCATGAAATATAATTTTAGAGATGCTAAACTAAAAAAATATTAAATTAAATGTTATCTTATGTACGGTGTCTTTTTAGGAAAATTTTGAAAGTCATTCGCCTTCTATTCTTTGATGGGTTTTTAAAAGAACTTTATCTTCTTTTGGTTTTCCAGTGAACTCCAATTCATGGATTAAATTTTAGCAACAATTATTAAAACATAATGTATTAAATTTTAATATACCATTGTTAAAACACATGATTGAATAATTCTTCAATACTGTCGAAAATAATTCTTCTTCTCCAAATTTGACCTGATATCAATAATTTGATTTAAAATCATTTCTATATAGATGGACTTTAATAATTTATATTGACTAAAATTTTGCACTATAACATTTTAGACATGTACATCTCATTGTTCCTTCTCGCATATGCTGAGATGATTGACAAATAAAAATTATAGAATATTCAACTCAATTTATAAATTCTTGCGTAAGTCTTCTAGGCCGAGAATTAGTTCTATTATATATCCACCGATGATTTTTCCGAGAAAATATTTGTTTGCGATAAATTAATTCGGTCAATCATATATTAAAACTAATGAACTAATTTATAATTAATACATATCATAATGAATAATAAACGTGTGAAATGATAATGAAAACATGAAACTAATAAAAAAAGTAAATATAACTAAATTAGTTTCTATATCTATAAAAAGTTTGTGCACATATAATTCACAAATAATATTGGAAACCAAAGCGTGGCCTTGTGCGCGAAGAGCCCCTAGCAGCTACATATGCCCTTGTGTGATTGGTGCACGACACGATCACTCCTGCCCTGCTCTCTCCTGTGACTTGTGCATGTGGGACAAATTTAAGGCATGTCTCTTCCATACTTCCTGTGACTTACTCAATGCGAGTGGAGAAAGTAAAGAAGTGAGCATACCATATTGAAGGAGTTTGCAAGTAGCCGAAGGAGTTCACAGGTAGCCGGAGGAGAATTTCACGCGATCCATGGGAGGAAGAAGAAAGCGGAGTGGTAGTATATAAAGAAATTTTTGCGACGGAAACATCTTTCACAAATTAATAGTACCATCTCGTGACTACCGCACTCATGACTGCGGGCGGTTTTTAGAAATCGGCACATATAGCGGTCAAAATACCGATACAAACTACGACGATTTTTCCTAACCGTCGCATATTATGATGGTTACCAAAGCTTAAATTGTGATAGTTCAATAAACCACCACAAGTTGTGGTGGATTTACAGCGGATGCACTTTCCCTCACAAATTTTGAAAAATTTTGGTCCGTCTCAAAAGAATTGCAATGATATTTTGGCTAATATATTTTTTTTCAACTCAACTTTTCGAGAGGGATATTTGACCGCCGCAAATGATCACTGCAAAAATATTATTTTCATATCAAAATAATGAATAAATTAATTATATCTCTTAACAAATTACTTGTTAGTAATTAAATATCAATTAAGTTTTAGTATTTTTTTTTTCAACAAATAAGTATATATAACATTGCCCAAATCATTGAATTGCTGGCAATATTGCATCTCATATTACAGACTTGAATTTATTAATTTGTTTTAGGGAGTTGTCAAAGCAATCCATAATTGAATTACGGAAACAGAACTTACATTATGTTCACTACATCATTATTCTCCATATGTTGATTTTTTATTGTTGGTGGCTATCATAGATTATGGTCAACTGTCGTTTTAGGCTTTCCAGGTCAGGCAAAGGGAGTGGGTATATCCATGCGCTCGTTACATGGGTTGTCGGTAATGTTCCACGGCCACCCCTCAAATATATCTTATTTAGATCATCTTCCCTTTTTTTTCTACTATTTCAAGAAAAAAAAACATGAACTTGACATACAAATTATTAAAAAATATGATATATAAAACTTACGAACGATACTGAATAATATCAAGTATAAGTGGGGGGATGAGTGGCTTTGAGTACTATTGTACACGCACCTACATGGTCATCTATGAAGGTTTTAAAGAAATGTTTCTAATATATATATATATATAT